>CAJNDT010000636.1:108672-167466 GCA_905221615.1 Symbiodinium sp. CCMP2592 | reverse complement strand
AATTCAACTTGCTTGATCCTTTATACAGTTGTTCAAAATTTGTCACTTGTGCTTGTCATTCCTTTGGCTCTTCCTCTTTTTGGACTCGTTGTTCTTATGTTTCAGAAGCTGCAACTTGAATTTAGTGTGCACACCATCGCCACTGGCCATTGGCAACTGAGATTCAGACCGGGTTGGACTCAGAGCCACATCCCCTGAAGAGCTCGAGGCAGCTGCTGCTGCTGTTGCTGCTGGAAGAACCAAGTCCGGAGCATCAGAAGCGATCACATTCGGATTCGGCAAGAGCAAAGCTGCATTGGAATCTGAAGGCAATGGAGGCAATGGAATCTCTGAACTCAATTGCATTGACTGCACAGCACCTGCCATTTTTGCGTCCACTTACTCCTCTCCTTGAAGACTTGTGTAACTGGCACCCTCCGCGTTCAGGTTGGCCTCCGGGTTCGGGTTGACCTCACCCGGGTTGGCCTCTGCCGTGGAGTCAACCAGCGCAGACGGGTAGGACTCATTCCAATCATGCCAGCCGCCTTTCCACTTCCACCAGGAGCCTTTTGGATTATCCCAGGAGTTTGCCTCCCAGGAGTCGCAAGGATATGTCATCTTCTGGTGTTTGCTCTTTTGCTGAATCGGACGGTCGTTGTCTTCTTCCATGTCCACTGGCGTGTCCTGACTTGACTGGATGGCAACTCCTTCTGTTTGATCGTAGTTCTGCCAGCCACGACCTGCCCAATCCGTAGTCTCATGTGGTGTGGGGTCTTCGCTGCTTTGGCTTGGGGCTTCCCAAGTCCGCTTGTTGCGTGCACCCGACTCAGCCTCATGCCAGACCTGTGCTCGAGGCGGAAGCTTGACCCATCCATTGACATGAACCCACATGTTTGATGTCCAGGATGGCAAAAGGAAATATGAGCTACACAGCCACCAAAATGTTGACCTGGTCTTGTTCGACAATTGAGAACATGAAATGTTAGACAGCCAGCACAATGTTCATGCAATTCACAGAGTTGAGCCAAAATGTTCGGGCAATGCAAACAATTGTCCTGCTCACACAACACAGCAACCAATATGGACTTTGTTTTAAAAAGGGAAATTGCCATTTTCATGACTGTGCCCATGCAAAGAAATTAAGACTCACCCATGCAACCAATGCATTTCAACACAGACATTCTTGCATTGTGAGCCAATTTGGAGACATTCGAAATGCAAGCTTCCATGCAAAGATTTAGCTCCACCCATGCAAAAACTCTTGTTCCAATGCATTTTCCCACAGACATTCTTGCATTACCGGCGAATTTTGAAACATCCCAAATGGTAGCTTCCATGCAAAGATTTAGTCCCACCCATGCAACCAATGCATTTTAACACAGACATTCTTGCATTGTGGGCCAATTTGGAGACATTCGAAATGCAAGCTTCCATGCAAAAATTTCGCTCCACCCATGCAAAAACTCTTGTTCCAATGCATTTTCCCACAGACATTCTTGCATTACAGGCGAATTTTGAAACATCCCAAATGGTAGCTTCCATGCAAAGATTCCGCTCCACCCATGCAAAAACTTTTGTTCCAATGCATTTTCCCAGAGACATTCTTGCATTACCGGCGAATTTTGAAACATCCCAAATGGTAGCTTCCATGCAAAGATTTAGTCCCACCCATGCAACCAATGCATTTCAACACAGACATTCTTGCATTGTGGGCCAATTTGGAGACATTCGAAATGCAAGCTTCCATGCAAAGATTCCGCTCCACCCATGCAAAAACTCTTCTTCCAATGCATTTTCCCACAGACATTCTTGCATTACCGGCGAATTTTGAAACATCCCAAATGGTAGCTTCCATGCAAAGATTTAGTCCCACCCATGCAACCAATGCATTTTAACACAGACATTCTTGCATTTTGGGCCAATTTGGAGACATTCGAAATGCAAGCTTCCATGCAAAGATTTCGCTCCACCC
Source organism: Symbiodinium sp. CCMP2592 (assembly GCA_905221615.1). Lineage (NCBI taxonomy): Eukaryota > Dinophyceae > Suessiales > Symbiodiniaceae > Symbiodinium > Symbiodinium sp. CCMP2592. The sequence goes on along the minus strand of CAJNDT010000636.1, from coordinate 165,515 downwards.
ATGCAAAAACTCTTGTTCCAATGCATTTTCCCACAGACCTTCTTGCATTACCGGCGAATTTTGAAACATCCCAAATGGTAGCTTCCATGCAAAGATTTAGTCCCACCCATGCAACCAATGCATTTTAACACAGACATTCTTGCATTGTGGGCCAATTTGGAGACATTCGAAATGCAAGCTTCCATGCAAAGATTTAGCTCCACCCATGCAAAAACTCTTGTTCCAATGCATTTTCCCACAGACCTTCTTGCATTACCGGCGAATTTTGAAACATCCCAAATGGTAGCTTCCATGCAAAGATTCCGCTCCACCCATGCAAAAACTTTTGTTCCAATGCATTTTCCCACAGACATTCTTGAATTATGGGCCAATTCGAAACATTGCAAATGCAAGGAATTGTGGATACATTTCAAGCCACCATGCATTTGAAACAGTGAACTCTTGTTTCTCTCAATCTTCCACTTGAGAGCAAATGCAAGGCAAATGCAGTTGTCATCAAAGAGAACCTGTGAAAAGCCCCAGCTCTTCTCTGTCCAGATGCACATCAATGAACGTTCTCTTCAGATACTCGCGCGCGAATGCGCGCGGGCGCGCGCGCACATGCGCGCATGAGTAGATTGAAAGTGCAACAGCAATTGTGTTCCAAATTGACAATTCTCAGCTTGTTTATCAGTGAAATACAGTCTAAAAACTGTTCCCTTAACAGGTTTCTATACATTTTTGATGAACTTTTGATGAACTTTTGATGAACTTTTGATGAACTTTTGAGAATTTTTGAGAACTTTTGATATTTTCGACGGTTTGATGACATTTTGATGACATTTTGATGAACTTTTGATGAACTTTTGAGAACTTTTGATGACTTTTTGATATTTTCGAGGTTGACAGAAATGTAGTTTTTGTTATTTTGGAAGGTGACAGAAATGTAATTCCAATGCTTGCAGCTTCTGGCTCCGGTTTCCATTGGTAGCTTCGAGTTTGCCTGCCTGCCACAGGACGTGCATTGATTGTATTGGTGATGGCTATATACAAAGTCGATGCATTCAGGGGTGGCTTGACTCAAATGTTTCTAGGGGTTTGTATTGGTAGCGGAGCTTTGGTCTTTTTTTCCAGAGGATACCTTCCTCCCTTGCTACACAATTTCGTGTACTTCTGGACCAAACTGTTTGGAGAGAATGATTACGTTTGCATTCAGAAGTGGCTTGACTCAGGTGTTTCTAGGGGTTTGTGTTGGTAGCGGAGCTTTGGTCTTGCATGCAAATTGGTATCGGAGCCATTGGTAGCTGAGCTTTCATGCAAAGAAGCTGACTGCAAAATGCATTGGTTTCAGAATTGAAACCAGAATTGAAGCAGAACACGTGCTTTTAAGAGTGTTTGGCAATCAGCCAGTCCTTCTGGAATGATGCAAATGCATGTCTGCCGACAACGATGTGCACATTTGAGACAGGTTCAGCGAGAATGTAAATGCATTGAACACTTCCTCGAAATGCATTTCTGGCGGGCCGATGTTGCATTGAAATCAAATTGGTGCACACTTCTTCTGAACTACAAATGTATAGCAAGCAAACCGAAATGACAGATGAAATGCATTCTGTTGTGCTGGAACTGTTGTCAAACTGCACTTCGAGATGCTGTCTGGCACATGTTGAATGCATCCTGCATCTGCATTCTGTGAGCTGGAAATGCATTTGAAATGAAGGTTTGGACATCCGTTTTGGATCCGAAATGCATTGCAAGCAAACCCAAATGACAGACGAAATGCATCCAGCTGTGCTGGAACTGTTGTCAAAATGCACTTTGAGATGCTGTCTGGCACATGTTGAATGCATCCAGCATCTGCATTCTGTGAGCTGGAAATGCATTTGAAATGAAAGTTTGGACGTCCGTTTTGGATCCGAAATGCATTGCAAGCAAACCGAAATGACAGACGAAATGCATCCAGCTGTGCTGGAACTGTTGTGAAAATGCACTTTGAGATGCTGTCTGGCACATGTTGAATGCATCCAGCATCTGCATTCTGTGAGCTGGAAATCCATTTGAAATGAAGGTTTGGACGTCCGTTTTGGATCCGAAATGCATTGCAAGCAAACCGAAATGACAGACGAAATGCATCCAGCTGTGCTGGAACTGTTGTCAAAATGCACTTTGAGATGCTGTCTGGCACATGTTGAATGCATCCAGCATCTGCATTCTGTGAGCTGGAAATGCATTTGAAATGAAAGTTTGGACGTCCGTTTTGGATCCGAAATGCATTGCAAGCAAACCGAAATGACAGACGAAATGCATCCAGTTGTGCTGGAACTGTTGTCAAAATGCACTTTGACATCCTGTCTTGCAGGTGTTGAATACATCAAATATTGGTTGGAATTATGACAAATGTATTTGGTCACAGCCGAGACCACCATCACAACTCCTTCATCCACTTGTCAGTTGTAATTCAGAACGAGACAAGGATAGGACTGAGACTCTTTCTCCGAACACAGTCATCATGGAACCACATGACTGTGCAATGCAACACCACGTCTGCTGCTTTCTTCAACTTGTCTGCAAGGTGGAACATGACAGTGAAGCTCACATGCAACTCTCAATGGGCATCTGCACAATTGTTTTGGTCACGAATCAGGCAGCTGGCTGAATTGATCGAATTACAAATTGAGAATCATTGCTGTGCAAGCATTGCCAATATTGCAGCATGGAGGACAAGCCCCATCAGCTGCGAGGCGGAAGGATTGAGTTTCATGAGCGCTTTGAAGTTGTAGACCTTATCCTCCCAGTCTTGTTTTCTTTCTCCAAGCATTGGGCGTGGAACCAGGCAGCTCATCAAGTCAAAACCGACACAGCCATAAAGTGGAGCCGAGTCATCGATCAATCGCTTGTTCATCCGCCAAAGTTTGGCCAGTCGGCGTTCCTGGGCAGCTGCCTCATCGCCCATGTTGCAGCTCGACTTGCTACAAAGAGTGCTCCTCCTCTTGAACCAAAACACTGCAGGAACATTGTGATATTGCGAGTGATGACATTGACATGAAGCACACCGATGACAAAAACATCAAACAGAACAAGCCAGCATCCACTGAAAATCATGTTTGGAATTGTCACAACATGCTGTACATTCAATCTGTTTTGCTGGGGGCCGGCCCACTGACGATTTGCATCATCTCCTTAGTACAAGTGCGGGCGCATTTAGGAAAAGAACACACACACACACACACCCAGCTCCACAATGCAAATCTGTGTGCAGGGCTTGTCTGTCTATCACACAAAGCTCTGGATAACAGGGATTTACAAATCACAAGCACTGGCAAAGATGTGAAGCCTTGCAACACAAAGAGATGTTTTGCCAGCAATGCCACAAGATGCCAGCAGAATCAGTGAAACGGAATCAATCCTCATCACCTTCTCCATTTAATTCACCACGTTGTTGGGAATCAGCTGTGGACCTCCGTCTGACGTCGTCAAGGGTGGTACGCCTTATATCCGTCTCGTTGTACCAATCCACTATGCACAGTGTGCAATAATGGACTTGGTGTCCCCATTTTGTTCTCATGCAAGGTTGATCGTGCATCTCACAATTGAACAAACAGCTTCCTCCACAATCGCGATGACCACCGGGAGACAAAGAAGCTCCTGCTCGGTGTGGACAAAATCGGTTCCCCATTGCAATGGCCGAACCAGCAGCAGCAAGTAGCCCTATTGCAAAGAAGCTTCACTGACTCACTTGACAAATAGTAATGCTGCGAATCAGCACAGACCGACAGGTGACAGTGTCCTATTTAACATTCTGAGAGCACTCAACTGGTCTCCGATCAAGCATGGCACATCTTCCTGAAGAATTGTACACATCACAGACTTTTTGACAAACACGCACACACTCTCTCTGGAACTGTTCTCCTGGTCTGGTCCACACTGCGAAAGCAAGTGACTGAAAAGAAACATTGAAGTGTTTTGGAAACCTCTGCAAGGTCCAAGTTCATTCACTCAGATGAACATCAGATTGAACTTCATCTCGTTGAGATGCTGTGTCACAGCTGACAATTGCTTCCAATTGTGTGACACGATTCCGTAAGGAAATAATGGCTTCATCAGTGCTTGTGATGAACTCACTCAGCAATCGCCAAAATTGTGGGTTGTTGCCAAATTCAACAAAGCCCGGGCTATTCGATGACACAGCTGATGACTCAGACGCAGGAGATTCTGTCGCCACCTCCGCCAAGACCCGCAGAAGAGCGTCGGCACGCTCTGCTCTCCTCTCCAGAACCCTCTCCACTGAATGTTGCGACATGCTGTGCTCACTAAATAGGACTGGCAATACGCTTGAAGCCACAAACCTGCAGAATGGTTCAATTCCACTCACATACCAAAGCATTACCGGCAGGTCAAGAAATTTGAACAGGAGACTATACACTGCATTATTTATTGGGACACAATGAATACCAATAAGCCAGACTTAATAATCATGCAGAACGGCCTCCCAAACTAACCCAAGGGCCGCCACGGTGTGGGTTCCCACACTCATTGTGGAAGCACTGCCAGCAAGCACATTAGCTCATTGTCCTGCTCAGGTTGCACCCCCAACCTGTTGGCCACAGCAGTGCTGTGCTTATTAGCACAGGCCCTGGGTGCCCCACACCCGGCCAGCGGTGTGAAAGGGTGACTGGAGCGGGTGGTCACCCCTCTTGGTAGGGCCAGACTTCTGCTGCCGAGCTGCACGACTATTAACTCGAACACATCTGCAGACATGCACAATTTGCCGAACTACACTGTTCTGCCAATTCTGTTTTGCACACACAGACATTCATCAGTGGCAGTGAAACCTTGTCAATCTAAGGATTACTACGAACAATTCTCACAACATGACCTGTGGCATAGCTTGTCACCGGAAAGTAGTATGGCAGATGAATCTCACATTGTACAAGATGGAATGTGTCCGGCTTCAGCCACCTGTGGTGAATAGTCCAGAGCTCTGTTGCAATCTTGTACTTGACTCGGTCGATCAAGTCAGTACTCGAAACCACCAAGTGACTCGAATATCCTTGGAAATTGTTCACCCAATCAGGATCCATAACAATATCCACCCGAAAGTTTTGTGCGGCAAAGGTCAGACCCGCTTCTGCAGCCTTTCGCTTTCGCTGTTTCAACATGGCTTCAGTCATGTCATGTGATACTTCGAAAACTATTGTGAAACTGCATTCTGAGCCTGACAGCTCCCAAGACAATTTGCCAACATGCATCCGGGTTTGACAGTCTGAACTAGGCTTGGCTGCTTAGGACACGGCGAAGAAGAGCTTCTGGGTGTCCAGGTCGGAAGAAGCCTGCAGGACAATTGCACTCATTACCTTGAAGGAGAGCTGTGCCATTCCAGATGATGCTCTTTGCACTGACACTGTTTAGTCAGGCAAAGTCCCACTGGATGACTGCCCATACTGTTTCCTCTTGTGATGCTCTGATGGTTTTTGGAGCAATCTCAACAGCACCATCAGATTCTCTAGAGGAACTGACAACATGTGAAACAAACCCAGACAGAGGTCCACACCGCCAATCTTGCAGGACTTGAATAGACTTAGACAGCAGATCAAATGCAATATATGAATCAAACACAACAGTTGTGAGTTCTGGGCCCCGGCCAAGTGCTCTTCTCAAGCTGGTTCGCCTCAGACCACAGCAGGAGCTAAATGTTGCTGAAGTGTTTCCACAATTGGGGAGTGTAACACAATTGAGTCAAGTCTTCTCAGCCAAGGCCAAGCAAAAACTGGGGGACTTCATTTCCAGACTTGTCAGTCCCAGTCAGTGAAACTCAATTGTCGTTCAATTGTCATTGTTCACTTGCAGTCGTCTGGCTTCTTCCCGCCAGAGCCGCCATCCATCATCTAAATCTGTCTCATCCACACTGTCACGATCTGTGTCAGGCTCTTCCTCCGGACGATGTGCACGTAGCTCTCTCTCAGCCGCACTGTCAGGATCTGATGCAGGCTCTTCCTGCGGTTCATCTGGAGGAAAAACACGCCGACCGCGCGTGCCAGGAATGTGCAGAATCTGATGGGTCGGGCGGGTCAGGGAAAAGTGCTCGTTCCGATGGAAATAGCTGCGACGACTTGCGTGGATGATATATGAAGCAAACTCTACCCCGTACTCTTGTGCTTCGTCCCACATGTTGCTCTGGAGCACAACCCAGCTGTCGGCTCTTTCCAGCCTTCGAACATAATCGATATTCCTCTGAGAGTGAACGAGTGTCCTGAGGCAGTGCCGCATCCACCTCCTGACCAGCTCCGGTTCACTCATAACCCAGCATCTGCGAGCACGACGGCAAGTTGTCCGAAAATTGCAAAGGCAGTCCACAGTGAGCAACTCGTGAGTCACATGAAGCCAATAGTAACCATCTTGCAAATTCACTAGATGGTGTACCGACATTGCACCCTCTTGTTTGTTCATATCGTCATGGCGGTCAAGGCGGTTGATTCGCCATCGCACTGGTTGCCACGGATACTCGTGCCTCCAAAGAGGACGATTGACATCATAATGCAAAACATGATCGATCAATATGGGGCGTTCCTGTGGCAAAATTGGCGGATTGTTTGCCCTGAGTCGTCTCATGCGCTCCTCCTCCCAGCCGGACAAAACGTAACCATTGAGATTCGTCCTGTAAAAATGCCTGTTTCTTCTGTTCACTTGCAGTCTCTCCGGCGTGTCGGATCGGTTGGACTCGGACCACGGGGGGAGTGGGCTTCGAGGGCTGCTGGATCTGCTCCTGGAAAAGCGACGCCAATTGAAATTATCATAATTAAACGGCGGCGGCAACGGCGGCTGCAAGGGCGAATTGCTCCGGCTACGGCCCCTTTGCATGATTCTGCTGTTTCCTTGAAACTGTCCAGCCCATTGTCACTGGAGCTATCCGCTGACTCAATCAACGATTGAGTTGCTACTGTTCAAGATCCTTCCTTGCTCCAGATGTAGAACCGTCCAGTTCTCAGCGCTTCACAATTGATCTGAGACACGACAATTGTGACACAATTCATGGACATGCAATTCATTTCCACAAGCATCACTGGACAAAGGACAATTTCGGCAATAGCTCAGGTTTCCCACAGCTTTTTCCCCCAATCGAAACTTGCTGGAATCTTCTGGAACCTGCAATTGCAGCTAGTGATCTGCAAATGGCAGAATAATTACTAATTCAAATTTGTCCTGTGCGAATCACATCGGTGAAACATCAGTGCTTGACCGGCAACTGGCTTTTGCAGGTTGCAGATTCCTCTGACACACTGCCTTTGGACTCCGCCAAAACCACATCATCACATTTGCAGTCGTGCGAGATCATCTCCAAGCGCTTGTAGTCCCATGCCGGCAGGTAGCTTTCAAAGTGGAACAGCATGCAGCTGAGGCACCTTTTTTCGTCCACATAGCACTGAAGGGATTCCACATAGCCCTCCTTCTTGGGATTCGACATGATCGTCAATCAAAATTTCAAACCAAATTGATCTTGGGGGACAATGGCTGCAGCTGAAGCAAGACAATTCTAACAGCAGGCAAACCATTCCAAGACTGGATGTAAGAGGCTTTCACTGAAGACTGAGGCGGCTGCATGGTGATGGTTCTCTTTGTCGCAAACAACCTGACAGAATTGAAGAATTGTTCATTTCTTGGCTTGGCTTTCAACCGCAACATGTGCCATGCCAGTTGCCCACTCATGCACTGACACAGATTTGTCAGGCAAAGTTTCACTGGATGACTTTGCTGTGCCCATGACACTGTTTCCTTTTGCACTCTGATGGTTCATAGAGTTGTACAGCACCATCAGGTTTTTATAAGGAATCTGCAAGTCAAGCAAACTCTCAATTAATTGTGTACAACACTGTCACTTCATTGTGCACGAAACTGTCATCACAATAAATCAATTGTGTGTTTTGAGTCACAGAGGCAGAGGTAGGCGCATTGTCAGTGTCAGTGACCTAATTGGCAAAAGGACTCGACACCGATTCGAGGAGTCAGAGTTTCAGGCCGGATCGTGCTCGTCCTCGGATTCAGAGGACTGTTCCAACAGCATGTGTAAGTATTCGTTCTCTGAGTCTGATGTTTCGTCACACACTTCATGTCTGTACATTGGCTCATCATCACTCATTGCATGGGCTTCGTCTTCGTCCTCATCCTCTATATCCTCATTTTCGGGAACTTTGTCTTCCTCTGGGTCTTCATCCTCTAGATCCTCATCTGCTTTACAATGATAAGGGTCCAGTGACTCCTCAGACTCTGACGACAGCATCAGAACCTCGTCCAACTTCAGAGCCATTGCTTCCAATTCTGCCCGCATTTTTTTGTTTGGGCAAGAGTTCTCAGGGGTCCAATCCCGAAAAGTAAGGAGCTCCTCCACGTTTGAGAACGGTTGTGTGTAGCCAGTGGCTCTCGAAAGCATGAAAACAGAGGAAAACCACCCATGCAAGAATCCGATCATCGTCAAATCTTGTGAAACTGGTGGCTCGGCACATTGTAGAAGCCACTGGATCTTCCTGTAATGCTTCCTGCAGATCTGATCCGCCTCCTTCTGCAACTTCTTCGAGGCTATAAATTCCGGAGACCATACCCAAAGAAGCCCCTCAACCAGGTCTCCAAGTTTCTCTTCGCCCCAAGGATAGGCTCTGCGAAATCCAGGCAGAAGCAACTCCAACGCCATTGTGTATAACGCATTCCCAGGATCATGCGGTTGCCCATTGTAGTACAGGCAGCCTCCGTGAGATATGTGTTTTCGAAATTGTGATGGGTAGTCAGCCAAGCCCTGGAACACACTCCGAAACCTGCGCTGAAGTTGGCCTGAATCTGCTCTCAAAAGATCAATCATCTGGGCCACAAATATTGTTGCCGACCGCACTTCACGTGGATCCACATACAGGTTCTCCAGGACATTGCTACAGTCACGGCAACAATTGAAGTAGTGCCGAATTGGCGTTTCAGCTGATTTCTGGTACCACTGGGATTTCCTCCAGTATGAATGAGGCAGGCAACGCTTGCAAAAAGGACACTCCATCGCCACCAGGAAAAGTCACATGCGAAAAAATGCTATTTGCGTTTGGCCTCAGCAGCCACCTCTCAATTCTAAAATGCTGCAATTGTGACAATTGAGACTCAATTGTGAAAGTGTTCATCCAGTAGCATGGGAATCCAAAGTGTAACTACTGTTCGGAGCAGTTCTGAACTTTGACACCAACAGCTGCAAAAACATGAATCTATGACCAGACGACTGACTAACACAACATTTTCATCGACAACTCACCAGTGAGATCGATGTCACTGCCTCCTGCAACTCGAGGAACTCCAGCACCTGAGCACATTGGAAGCTGTATGATATGATATTATATTATGTGTTTCTGTGTGTGTGTGTGTGCTTGGGTGATAGCATGAATTAACTTCAAACTGACTGACACGGAATTGTCAGAGTCTGTGTGAGTCGAGGAGAATGAACCAATCAGAAGAGCTGGAATCAGCTGAGTAGATTCACTCAACCAAATCACCAGCTGAGTATGGTACTTAGTGTACGAGCACCAGAAAGTGCCATGGATGAAAGCTCAACATCTCATTGGAGCTTTCAGCTCAGTCAGCCGGGCAGTCAGCTCACTTCAAGTCGGGTCGAACAGTTCCAGTGGCGGCCGCTCTGTCGAAGCGGATGGCGGGTGTGGCTGGGACATTTCGTTTCCTGTAGCCAGCACAAGCTCACTACTTCACCACATTTGAGTTTAAGGACTTGCACTGTCCCCGAACAAGGACAAGTTGCCCACACATTGTCTCAGCCAGCTCGTACTCTGTTGTCTCTCACCATGGCGCATCAGCATGTTCATCCTTGGCACTACAGATATTGATTGATTCATGTGAGTCTGAGTCTTAAAGGGATGTAATGGTGCACAATGAACCAATGAACAGTTCAAGCGGCATGAGCTTGACCTGGCGCTGCAATGGGAAATCGTGATGGGTGGCCATGTGGAAGAACTTGTCCTTGAGATCCTCAGGGATATAGTAGTCCGCCAAGATCTCCAGCCTCAACTGTTTCATATAAACAATACAACACTGTAAACTGCATGCAAATCCCTGCCAGGCTGCATCACAGGGTCTCTGTCGATGGTAGGGGCTACTTCTTCATCGTGCTCCTCTTCTTCCTCCTCTTCCGACTCCTGGTCGATTTGCTCCTGCTCAGCCTTGTAGGGCTCCGACTTCTCAGGAAGACTCGGATTCCACGCTGTGAGGTCCGCCAGCGCACCGGCAGGTGCCAGTGGAACACTGTGCTCAAGTGTTGACATGAATTGAAGTTCCACAAGTTTTGGCTGCAGCCTCTCCCACACAGCATTCGCCAAACTCGACACCATGTTCTCAATTGAAGATCGAGCTGAACTGTTGCTCGGCAGTGCAGCACCACCACCTAGGAATGTCTGAAAGCATTCCCCAACAGCCATCTCACATGCCGTCATCATCGGAAGTGTTGGGTTTGCTGGCGCCGGCGGAGGAAAGGCAGGTTGAACTGGATGTGTTGCTGCCAGACGTGCATCCCTTGGATGTAACGGACGAGACTTGGGCGGATCTTTCGGTTCCGGCACACCCTCTGGAGAATCAACCTCAACCACTGGCGGCTTTGGCGGCTTTGCAGCCGGCTTTTTCGGCTTTGCAGGCATGGTTTTCGTAAGAGGTGCTGGCTTTGTTTTTGCCGTTGCCCCTACTTCTGCTGATGCCAATTTTTTTGCTGGCGGTCTTGCTTTTGGTGGTGCTCCTGCTTTTGGTCCTGCCCCTGGCTTGTCTGTTGATGCTGTTGCGCTGGCTTTTGTTTTTTTTGCTGGTGATGCTTTTGGATCATTGGTCCACTCTGGAGCGGGCACTGGTGGCCTGGCAAAAGCCGGAGTAGCAGAACTGGAGGATGCAGGATCACCACCCCCTCTTGTGGCGTCATCGACATCTGTCTCCGGGATCTCAAGCGGAGCAGTTCGTGCTCTTTTGGCATCTGGCAGCACCTCAAATGCTTTGCATTGAAGACGACACACACACACACACTCAATTGAGGATGTCAATTGTGACTGAAATGTTATTATTTATTCTTGAAGCTGAAGCGAAAATGTAGTGTTGCTCCCAGCTGCTGCTGCTGCAGCAGTTCCTCTTGACTTCGTCTTCTGATTTCGCTTCTGAAGCTTCTGAAATGTCCTGGAAGGTAGGTCCACGGGATGTTCCTGCTTGTCCTTGACCATTCTTGTTTTCAAGTTCCTGAGTCAAAGTGGTACGTGTTGGCACTACAGGGCAGACTGCAAATCAAATCAATGCGGAATTCGAGTCCAGGCACATCTGAATGGAAGCCCAATCATTCTGATTTGCAAATTGGTCGGTCCATGTGGTCCAAGCATTTTGCAATGCTGCCCCCCATTGATGCGACGACCAACCAATGGACGGCAGGAGATGCTTCTGCTTCCTGATGCACACTTTGGCAGAACCATGGATTGCATTTAAATATTTACATATTACAACCTCAAAACAACATTCGAAAATCTGAAGCTGCTCAGCGACACGTCATGGCCATTGGCGAAGTCGATAATGTGCTGTTGATCGGCAGCGATGGCTCTGTAATCTTCCTTTCTGTGCTTCTGGACTAAAGTGTCCAACCATGCGACGCATTCGATGCCACAGACCTGCACTGACAGCTGATATACTTACAAAAACTAGACAATTGAGTGTCACCTGGACCAATGAGTCAGTTCAGCACAGCGACTTGGAAGAGAGCCATGACCAACGCAATCATGGCACACGTCCTGTGCCATCCCGCCGAACAGCAGATCCTGACAATTGAAGGACCACATAGGAGGGTTATAATTATCCTAGTCCCTGAACCTAAAAAAAACCTCCAAGACCTTCAGCATTCAAAGACTCGAGAAGCCTGAGCAACTTGTCGGGAAAATTGAGGATGAAGTGGAGCGTCTTGAGCGCTGCGGGATGACTATACACCTCGGTCATTAGGGTGAATTCTTATTAAAATTAAAATTAATTATTATACAACTCGATTCATGAAGCAACACCTGTTCGACCAGGCACCTGTTCCATGATATGCTGGTATAGGCCACATTCTCTGCCAAACCTTCCTCCTTGGGCCTCCCTTGGCTTCCATCCATGACTGTCACTGTCACTGCCCTCAATTGTCAATTGAGTGAAACTGAAATGAATGAAAAATGTACAAATGTCATGAAGCTTCGACACGTGCATTTGCACCTGCAAGCGAACCTCCCATTTGTTAGAAAAGTTACTTTCCTTGTCCAACCTCTCCAACAAGTCTGCCATCTGAGGTGATGGACGATTTCCATGGGCGGCAACCCCATAACCAACGATCACCACTCTCTTCGGCCAAACGTAGGTTTTGCCGCCCACCAAAACTGACCTCGAAGTGTTGGAGCAGAAAGCAGCTGTCGAAGAGCTCGGGTTGTCAATAGAGCTCACATCGTCATCAGTAGCATCAATAGCCGGTTCGTGGTCTCTTGTTTCTCTCGGGGTCCTTCCACTTGCGTCCCCAATCGTCCGAGTCGTCTTCTTCTTTGCCCCGCCCCAAGTCACCGGAACTTTTCGTTGAGGCGTCTGCGGCTTTCTTGCTGCCGTAGTTCCCGACATCGAATTGGCTGTATGCTATCCCCAAGCTTTGATTGTGCCTCGAATGAACACGGAATTGTAATGATGAAAGTTTAAGCGCCAAAAAAAAGGGCTGCATCAATCTTTGCCAAAGTGCTCTCTAACGTTCTTGTTACAGGCTGACAGAATCCAGGCTTCTGGTTTCTGGATGCCGTCTCTTCCCCGTTTGAAAGCTCTCCTCAAATGTTGTTGCATTGAAACAATGACATGTCAGGTAGCAAATTATTCTCAATTGGAAATTGTCTGAAATGTACTGCAGGTGTCACAAGATCAACAGCCTTTCTCGGGCAGAGCAAATAGAGCAAGTAGATTGCTTGCTGTGCTTTCCGGAGATCCTGGCCCTGCTCCTCGAGACACAATTCCTCAGGGAGATGCTGGAGGGCCACACTCGACATAGCACAACTTGAGCCAGAACTGCAGCATTAGGTTACAAGGGGCTCACAATCAATCACCAAGCAAGCTGACACACACACACACACACACTCACTGAGCCTTCCGCGCAAATATCACTCACATGCCTTCTGAAACGACTTCACCTGGCAAAATGCAAATTTCATGCCAGCCCTGCCCCCCCCCCGGCTCTGTCAAAACATGCCAGGCAGACCACTTGAGCCAGAACTGCAGCATTAGGTTACAAGGGGCTCACAATCAATCACCAAGCAAGCTGACACACACACACACACACACACACTCACTGAGCCTTCCGCGCAAATATCACTCACATGCCTTCTGAAACGACTTCACCTGGCAAAATGCAAATTTCATGCCAGCCCTGCCCCCCCCCCGGCTCTGTCAAAACATGCCAGGCAGACCTTGCCATTGATGCTACCACAATAGTTATACTACCGCAAATCATGCTACCACAATTAGCGCTACCACAATTGTTGCTACCACAATTGACAAATTGATGCTACCAGAACTGATGCTACCAGAATTGATGCCACTGCAAAATCGAATCAACCAAGCCAAGCAATGCCATGCTGACTACCACAGTTGCTGCTACCAGAACTGATGGTATCAGAATTGATGCCACCGCAAAATCGAATCAGATGCCACCGCAACAATCGAAGCAATCAAGCCATGCAATGCCATGCTGACTACCACCATTGACATTGATTGATGCTACCAGAATTGATGCCACTGCAGCATCGAATCAACCAAGCCAAGCAATGCCATGCTGACTACCACAATTGATTGATGCTACCAGAATTGATGCCACTGCAGAATCGAATCAACCAAGCCAAGCAATGCCATGCCGACACAGTAACGGCCTCCCCAGCGTCTTTGCAAACACGAGTGTGCTCTGACAGTCATGCGGACTGGAGACTTCTTTAAATGCCACCCCCATTCGGCCAAGATGGGGTCACCCTGCTGAGTATGCGCCGTCTTTGCCCTATGCGGAGCGCTGAAATCCGATTGCCTTGCATACCGGCCCGCAAGAGGACAGGTCATGCTCGTCATCGAGTGCACCGGAATCGCTGCGCAACGCGCCGGTTACTGAAGACCTGTCAATGAGGCACAGCATAAGATGCCATGCGGGGCCATGCCGGCAAGCAGCAGTGATCGAAGTTAATATTTCGACCGTGGTGTGGGTACGTGGCATAGTATTTATTAATAGTAGCGAGGCCTTCCCTGCAATCTGTGTGCATTTCACCCCGCGGCGGACACACCACCTGGCTGGACAGGCGAGCAGCACACAGAGTAAATCCCCAGCGCCCGGCCAGCGACGCTGTCCCGCACGGATCAAGGACCCATTGCTCACGTGGTCCGAGCCCGACTGGAGCGGTCTCTAAGACCACTCTGAGCTTGGGCGTGCAGGATGGGTAGGGCGAGTCGAACCAAGCCAAGCAAGCCAAGCAAGCCAAGCAAGCCAACCAAGCAACCAAGCCAACCAAGCAGTGGCACGTGACAAAGGACCACGTTTCAGCTTCCAACACATCCGGCTTGGACAGAAGCGAACACCATCGCTCAATACATCCGGCTTGGACAAATGCAAAAATGTTTGGCAAAAAAGGGTTTCCTCACGCTGGCTTCCCAGTGTGCTTTAAAATGTTTTGGTCAACGGCCGTGCCCCCGGCACTGAAATTCCTAATAAAATACATAAATAAGCTAATACTACAACAGCTTGAAACCTTAAATCGGTATATTGAACTGCACTATTGAGGAAATTGGTTTTGGCCTTCAAACCCCCCTGATCCAGCCCCCAAGGATCCAACCCTCAAAACGAGTGTGTGGAACATATATACATAAACATATATACATATACATATATACATATACATATATACATATACGTATACATATATACATATACATATATACATATACATATATACATATACACATATACATATACATATACACATATACATATACATATACATATACATTTGCATATACATATACATATACATGTACATGTACATGTACATGTACATGTACATCTACATATACATATACATCACATACATATACATATACATATACGTATACGTATACGTATGCATATACATATACATATACATATACACCATATACATATACATATACATATACGTATACGTATACGTATACGTATACATATACATATACATATACATATACACATACACATACACATACAGATACAGATACATATACATATACATATACGTATACTTATACTTATATACATATACATATACACACACACATACACATACACATACACATACAGATACATATTCATACACATATACATATACATATACATATACATGTACATATACATATACATATACATATACATATACATATACATATACATATACATATATATATATATATACATATATATATATATATATATATTTATAAATATAAGTGTATATATATATATGTATATGTATGTATATATATATTTCTAGATATTAGACTCTGTATATATATGTAGTAAGCATAAGAGTCAGAAGATGACAAACCGCAGCTTCCAGGACCGAAGCCGGCCACAGCCTCGGTGCCAATGTCCTGTGCGGGAGAGCCCCTGTACGGGAGAGCTCCCGTGCTAGACCTGCACCTCCTTCGATTAGGGATAATGTAGGCGGCCTCGATAGAAAGCAATACAATTTTGGGGGTTCCTTATTATACTTATGGTATAACGGGCACCAGAACCCTATTCTGATTATTAAGGCCCCTGTAATACTCACCCAAGAATAGCAACCTCAATCTAAGTATTCCGCGCAAAAGGCGATTACATAGGGGTGTCTTGGATTTGAAGGAAGTTTGTTGGATTGACATGTTCCTTATGTGGGACATCGTATAAAGCACAACTTGATGTCACCATTGTCCGCAATAGAAGATTTGGAATATCTTGGACCTGAGGGGAATGCATCTGTTTCATTTGTCTTGTATCTTGATATAAGACAAACCTCAACTCCATGGTTGCTGCCAATAAAGGATCAGGGCCACCCCGGATTTCAAAATCATTATTTATTTGGTTGCGCATGAAAGCACAAATCCTATCCGAACTCAGACGGCGAACGCCTAGAAATTTCACGTATCACAACCATGGAGAACAGTACGCGTGACTGAAATCTAAGGTTTCCATAAGCCTTTATTCGGTGCAGTGATGGGAAGCTTGGGGGTTGAGGTGTATTTGATTGGCTTGTAGTATTAACAGAAGAAAATAGTTCTTCAAATCTTGGATATCCTTAGTACTTTGTTAAAAACAGGATTAAGGTTGCGAGGCTGAGGTCTCTGCAAAATCAAAACCATGCAAGACCAGCACTTCTCATCCTGGTTGGTGTCCCTAGTCGCTTACATAGATTGCGGTTTCGAGGTTTAGGTTGATTTGTCGCAATGGTTTGAAAGGATTTCCTCCAGATTCAGGGTACCTCTGATCCTCTTTTAAGGTTTTTCAGCTGTTGTCTAGACCCTATGGACTCAAAATTCTAAGGCCGAGGGATCAAGCGTCAGACCCCAAACCCTACATCCTGTGAGCCCTAGTCCACTAAGCCTTTATCCCTGAATCCTGAACCCTGTGCCAGTAAAGCCTCCACCCTAAAACCGACACCTTTAATCTTTAGTCCGAGCACCCCCAACCCTAAACCCTGGCTTCCCAACAGTTTTCGCAGCCCTGGCCGTCAGCCGTTCCGGCGCCTGGCGCCGGAGTGGAGTGGTTCCACAGCCGAGGTGCCTGTGCGCCAGAGGGGATGGTGGTGGCCCTCACTGTAGAAGTAGGATTATCATAGTAAAGTGTAGCATAGCATAGTACAGTATAATATAGTATATAGGTAGCCAGAGTATAGACCAGAGCCAGAACAGATTTATTGTTCTCGTGTACGAAGGTATCATGGTCTTGTTAGACTGAATTACGGTAAGGATCCTAATCTCGAAGAAGAACCGGGTTTTGGCCAGCCAGGGACCCTTAACAAGGATTCTAAATGGTGGTTTCAGGCTTAGGGTCCAGTCTAGAGTTCCTAATCCTGAGACCCTGAAAGGACAGAGGGTTTTATGAATCAGGAGAGAGTGTGTAGCGCCTTGTCACTCCGGCAGAAATGTGTCGGAAGTCAAGAGTTCGGGAGTTGAATGGAAACCTAGAGCCCGTAGGGGGTACTACAGCGTTTCTGGCCCGTGCCCCATTAACTTCTGCGTGCCTCGTATTGGGGGCGGGAGAATCCTTCCATGAATTGCACAAGGAGCTCTGCAGTCGCTACGGTGTTCAGCGAGATTTGCCGCAAGCTCCATCCCCTTGACTTATTTTCCGAGCTGGCGTGGACCTGCAACCCCACGCATGTGCAGTACATGTCTTCAGAGTGACGTACCTTTGCTGTCAAACGTTGCGCTGCACCTGGTTGTTCTGCTTTTCGCTGTGGGCCCTACTTTCTACAAAATCCGAAAGGTAGCACCCTTTCATTGGTGCACGCGCAGCTCTTGCTTCATGATAGCAACAGTCAAGCGTCACGACGGTTCCATGCAAAATTCGCTGGCCATCCATTTGTTGTGGCGATGCATGAAGGCAGGGGTGCCTCTGCCCCTCATAAACGAGTTCAAGAGCTTCCATAGCGAATCGGGTACGTAGGTTTAGCTTCTCCCAGAATCTTCAAAACCATAGAGAGACTTTAAACCCTACAATCGAAGCACCGTAGTCCTTGACTTGCTGTATTTTCTGTGCGCAGCTTCCCAGTGGCTCCCAAATTGAATTCATGAAGGACTCCTAATTGAGGGATCCTGAAAGGAGAGATCTTGGAGTCAAAGTCCGTATATATACTAGCCGATGCCTTAGACCCGGTAGTTTTTCAAAAAACGGTCCGGTTGTGCTGTCATACCTTGCCGAGTTAGGAGCCAGGCCCTCAAATTACACAACTGCACTAACCACGTATCCCTACCTCGAGTTCCCGTATTGAAGCATTAAACCATATCGTTATGGTATCATCTACTGCCCCAGAACTCTACTAAGCTGGCGGTCCCTAATCTCAAAACCCTAGAACCTGAAACCCTTTCGAACTCACGAAGCAGCCCCTGCGTAACCTTATGGAAACCCTCGGAGACTCAATTTAGCCCTTACGGTTTCCCGCAATCAAACCCTTATAGCAACCCGTATGGTAAACCTTGTTGAAACCCTTCTAGTTCCCTTAGGGGTACTTAGAAATAATTTTGATTTTTGGTTATTATAATGAAACAGCTGTAAAACTTTAATTGTTGCTAGAGTTCTAAGTTCAGTATAGTTTCCTTGAGCCCTGAAGCCTAAGTTCCAGGAACTCAGAACTCGAGGGGTTTCCTGCAGTGCAATGTCCTTTTGTTGAGAGAAGCAGCCGAAAACCGCAGACAGACATCTAAGCTTCGACTTGAGGTGGGTAGGGCGAAATTCGGGGTGAGAGGGCTTAACATAGAGGTTCGAATTCTGTGTTCGGTATTCCTTACAGTCCAATACACGGACTATGGACCACGGCACGTAAACACAAATTATTGGAAGCACCTACTTGTAGGTATCTTAAATTAGAAGGTTCTTGCTCATCAACTTCATAGAACGGGTGATGGGTTTGGGGTTTAAGCTTTGGTACGGTGGATCAGTGAGAATCTCCTGAAGGCTGCAATCCGACTGCTTCAGTGACAGTCGACGGGGTTGTCGTGGCCTTCGATGTCGGCTTCTGATTCCCAGAGACCCCAAAACGACCCCTTCATCTGAGACGTACGGCGTGCATAGCAGGGTTTACAAAGGGCTTTGTTTGTAGATCTGGATTAGTTGAACAATATGGGCTTGAAGTTTTGTGGGACTTCTTATCGTGATTCATGTAAAATTTATTAGTGAAGTGGCGTTGGGCTCTCTGGCTTCTGATTCCTGGCCGGGCCTGGTGCAAAGCGCAGCTGCGAAAGAGCGGAGCTGTAAATTCTGCGGTCAGAAGCATTGGCTGTTCAACGGCATTAGGGGGGGCAGAATATAGAGATTAGAGAGGCTTGAAAAGTTTCGTGATAGTCATGTGGAGGTCTGAAGAGCTAGTAATGCATGACATTCCGACAACCGTCCCGAAACCTATCACGGTGCTTGAATATATACACCAAACCCTACGCTATTTGAAGATACTCTGGTTCGTTTGAGGATGCTGGGTCAGTATCGTAGAGGCCACAGCAGGGCGAGCAGTAGTCGCCCTAGTCCAAGCATGCTTGCTCTCATGACTTGCAAGCCTGATGTAATGAGCAAAGGATATTGCGGTCTTCGCCCGGACCAGGGCTGCTGTGAGATGGCAGTCACCGGACGCTTCAGGTGCGGCTATCGGAGTCGATGTTCGGGCCCTTGTCGATAGAAGGATGTGGCTTCTAAGATTCTATTCAGGGGGGGAGTCTAAAACTCGAGAATCAAGCAGGGCCCTGGCCCTGGCTTGGAGAACCATAATACTACACCATACTGTACCATACGATACGAAACCGTACTATACCATACTATACTATAGTAAAACATCTTACGTTACAGTGCTGTGCTTGTTGTCGACATGATATGATGGTTTGTTCTGTTCTAGGATTTCTTCTTCATTGTGCGCTCACTTTAATGGTTAAATCGAGGGTGTCACTCGTAGGCGTCACTCTTTACCATGTTGATCTGTGGCCGCTCAAGGCAAAGTAACGACAAGACACATGTACGTCAGCATCCACAAGCAAAGCCCACCCCTTTAGCCAGCATTTAGCACGCCACGCTCAGAAGGAACTCGTCAGTTAATCGTGCGGACGGTCCTGCAAGCGCCTGTGGGCCTCATACATCAAGTAGCGCACTGCGACAACCCGAAAGTATTTCGAATGGTCAAGAAGCTGCATTGCATTCCACAGGCAAGCAACATCGACGCATCGTCTTTTTCCTCTCCTGCAGCCATGGGTTCGTACGATTTCTACACTTTGGTGACGCTTCTTGGGCCGGAATGGCCATGTTTGGATGCACACACTAAGGCTTGTTGCTGCTACACAAGGTTTTACATGTTGGCTTCGGCGTTGAATCGTAGGGTTTCAGGAAGGGCCTCCAATCCGGCTAGAGCCTGAGCGACTGACCGGAATTTGGGTAAGTCGTGTGGCTTCTTCGGCCCGAGGTGCTTGGTCATTCTAGCCCTGCAGATCCACAACCCGTTCCAGGAGCGGACGCTCGGAGCTCGGAGAGACTGCGGCATGAGGGTGACGGCCACATGGAATTACGGTTCCATCAGGTGTGTGGGTTCAAGCTGTTCGTCACGAGCCTTGTAGAGTGTAGGACCTGTAGGAATCTGATCAACGGACGCTTGGTGCTTACAAGGGTCCTTACTGTGGGTCCTACTGTTTCTGTTCTGGAGGTTTAGATACATTGTTGTTAACCAGACACCTTCGCCACTGCAACCATGCTAAGGGCATGTCCTGCGCCGCATCCACCGAGGTGTCGCGAGCCAGCTCCGAGGCAGGTAAATGTGAACACCCTGAGCCCTGAACCCTAAGCTAACGGAGCTTGCGTCTATTTCTGTCTGTCTGTCTGTCTGTCTGTCTGTCTGTGATCATATATATATATATATATATATACAGTAGAAGCCCAACAGTTGGAAACCCAATTGCCTCGATCCCTGAGAGTACTGTACAGCAGCACTATTTGGCCTTAATCCGCTTTCCAACTTTATGGGGTTTACTGTATATATAGATGTATACGTACACGCACTCGCTATCTGTACTGTGTATATATATATATATATATATGTATACACACGCAGTAGGTACGCTAGGTATACTAGGTAAACAAGTGTGTTTATACATATATATATATATATATACATACATATATATTCTATGTGTAGACACACGCTCGGTATATATGCTGCCATGGTGACTGGGTTTGAAAGTGCTCGGTTCATCCGCTCCGGACATGTCGCAACAGGCCGCCGGAGCCGACGCCTGCAGGTGGGTTTCTGATATTCTGGTTTTGTAGGGGCCTAAATTAAGGCCCAAATGTTATGGTATAGCATCGTAGATCGTAGGGCAAGATACTCGGATGTAATGTAGGACAGGATATTGTAGTATGGCAGAGTAGGGCGGGTACAAGTAGAGAAGAGTAGGGTAGCTAGGTGAGAGGGTAGCATGATTATGCGTCCTGGTATATCAGCACGGATCATGGTACATTGCAATGCGCTATCGTATGTTCCGAAACCTCAAAGCCCCGCAAACGTCGTCTAGCATCTTATAACAGCTCAAAGACCCCTCTAGACCCCCATAAAGAGCCTTAACCAAATATTTAAAAATAACATATAGTGGAGCCCTGTGGAACTCAGAAGGCGGCGTTCCACCGCCAACTCGCCGGCCGCGTGAGGCCTTCCTACGGAGGGCTCTGAGAAGCCTTGCGGGCTTTCGGGGGGGGGCTCAGACCCTGAGTTCAGGGTTCCTACGATAAGGTTGGACATTATAGGGTACGATAATGGACTGCCACAAGGGTTACCATGAGGATTACGATATCGGAAGAACCCAATACCCAAAAGCCTCAACCTGAGACTCCTTGTCGCAGGCTTCCGCGGTCGCCTCCTCGCCAGGGCTCTCCACCGACGCGCTGCTGCGGGAGTCAACGGCTCGGCACAGATTCTTCAGCTGCCTCCAGGGCTTTACGGTTCCTGGGTTCTTGGATCTGGGGTTGTCGTGGGGTCAAGGGTGTACTGAGTGTAGTGGCTTTGTAACAGGTTTCGGGGGTCTTGGTTCAGGAGGACGGCTTTTTTTAGGGGGCACGGCCACATCCGGAGCTTTGAGGCTGGACTCGCTCCAAGACAAGGCGAAAGAGCAGCAGGAGACACGCTATACATTAAGCCCCGCAGTACAGCTTTAGGTTTGGGGTTGAGATTAAGGTTGCCAAACCAGCCGAAGCCTAGCGAGAAGTGCAGAGCTATTTGGCATCGTGATGGTTCTGATGGGCTGTGAGGGAATGCTTCGGGCAGTGTGACTTTCTGCCACAGGCTCCAAAACCACCATGGATCCAATGTGTAGCAGTTTTGGTCGGCTCCAGACAGAACGTTGGAGTTATGTTATGCTACGCGAAGATAGATAACACAGTTCTGGCTTTGTCTGGCAGAACCAGACTGCTTTTTTCAGATGCTGCTAGTCAGAGAGCCCGATGCAAACCATCAATTTTGCAACATAGCTCACCGTTGCAGAATATACTGTTTCTGGTTGGTATCCAAAACCGCTCCTTAATTAAGAATGCGATTGAAACATTCATATACCCTAACTAAGCGTGTCGCAAAAAAAGGGGCGAAGACAGCATCTAAGCTGCAAACTCGGGGCCAGATGTTTTCGTGGACTGCGTGGGTGTGTTCGAGGTTTTAAAACCCGCAGCACCGAAACATCCAAGTCCGAAACATCTTAACATCGCGAACCCGAAACGCTAACCCCTGAACCCAAAAAAAACCGAAAAGGAGACCCTGGCCGCGGCGGGGCGGATGCCTCCGCCAAGTCCCATCCTCCAGCACCTCAAAGAGACCGAGGCGGAGTTCCCTTTAAGGGCTCCTTGAAAGGGGTGACTCCAGCATGAATCTTTTGAGTGAACTTGTGAAAGAAGACGAAAGCACTAAGGAGTGAACCCAGCAGGAACCGTGGACCGAAGACGAAAAACAAAAAAAGAAGTGACCCGTTTGACGGGACTCAAACCCTAAGGAGTGCTTTTTACCGAAGGCGAAAGCTCTCAGGCGGTCCGTCCGTCCGTGTGTGTGTGTGTCTGTGTGTCGGCCGTTCCTAGTCTTCACGTATCGGTTCAACGCCTACACAGCTGCTGTGTAGCTTCTATGAGAAATACTAAGTGTTGCTTCATTTTTGTGGGGCATGGTTACAAAGAAACATTCTGTGTTGGGCATCGGTCCGCGCGAAGCCCTGAACCGAAACCCTAGACTTTGCTAGGCCGGAAAGGCCCTGTTTGGTCCCTCTTTTGACCAGGCGGCGATGCCACAGGTCCAGGCCGCGTTTGCCTCTTCCGCTGTTTGCTTTCGGGGGACTGCGTA
This sequence comes from Symbiodinium sp. CCMP2592, assembly GCA_905221615.1. Taxonomy (NCBI): domain Eukaryota; class Dinophyceae; order Suessiales; family Symbiodiniaceae; genus Symbiodinium; species Symbiodinium sp. CCMP2592. The sequence goes on along the minus strand of CAJNDT010000636.1, from coordinate 142,428 downwards.
AGCCAAAGGCAGACACAACAATTGCGACCTCAGTTATAAGCTCCTCGGAAGCCCCATTATTGCTTGTCTGCTCGGCGCGTGATCATCCGCGTGACGACGGCTCGCAGCACGTCGCTCGCAGCAACTGGCACGGCTTTTGGATGCAAATGCCCCTTGACGAAGGAATCGTTCCTAAGCCATAAGCCTTATAAGCCATATAAACAAACCCCTGCCATATCTTCCAACATGCGGCCAGCCGTACTCTTCGGTCTCCTAGCCCGAAATCATCCGACAGCCCATGCTTCAGGGTCAAGAAGAAGAGAGTTAGGTCCATACTCGGCATGTGACGCGGTCTTTGGGCAAACAGCTTGGAGGTGCCGCCGCGAGCTGCAGCCATGCCACAGCAGGTTCCACAGGCTGTGGCCCTGGGGCCCTGGAAAACAGGTTTTGAAAAACTCTGCGTCTTTATGAGTATTGCTAGACGCTTGGGGTTGAGGGTTTAGGATGAGGGTTCAGGCTTCAGGGGCGAAGGCTCTTGGGTTTGGATATGCAACTTACAGGATCCTGCGAAGGGGACACGAGTACACGAGGTTCGGACGGGGTGAGACTTCGGATTCGCAGAAGAGGTTCGAAGCTTTTCGAACTTGGTTTGCCATTGCACTCGCAACAACCTGCCAGTCGTTGTAATGCCACTTGTATAATTGTATATATGTAGCCGTAAATAGATATCACCAACGGTACATGGCAACCGCGATATTGTTAAGAGAAGCAATTGAAACAGCGACCGCCGCGCAGTGACAACTCCGAACAGGAGAAGAGATACACAGAGTTACAACCAGAACCACAAAAGACAAAAGCATCTTGTAAGTTGATAAGAATGAACACTTCAAGGGAAGTGTCAACATAAAGAGCACATTCACTATTGTGGAGAATAGAAGCAACTAGTATTTTTGAAGCGCTGCGAAGACCTTTTAATCGCAGCCTTAAGGCTTTGCTACTGCTACCGGCAAGGCCCAGGTGCCTCCCGGCCTGTCGCCGGCCACTCCTGTGCCGCAGGCATTCGACTTTGTAGCGGAACCCAGAGAGCCCCAGCACTCTTGCATTCAGATTCAGGAAGGTATAGGGCTCTGAAGGTTTTGCAGGGATTCGGGTAGCTGTTCTGCGCGACTTCGCACCCTCACCACGAACTCTCAGGGCTGAAAGGGTCAAAGGAAAGTAGGGTGACCTCATCGGATTCCGACCAAGAGCCTTGTATCACTTATCCCACATTCTGTGGCCTTTGGCAAAGCCAACAAGCCAAATCCGAAATTCTTGTGGTCGAGCGGGAGTGTCGCACAGTAGGCATAGACCCAAAGTTCCATGATCAGTAAAGATCACCCAAATTGTAGTTCCCCTAAGCAGCCGCCGGAAAACTTCAAAAGAAGCCCCGGAAGAAGCCCAGAGCGCAGGGTGGAGGCTTCCTAGTGCGCCGGCGCGAGGAGCTTGGCCAGGTGCTGCAGGCAACGGGGAGCTTGGAGCAGGGTTTTGGGTTTAGGGCCAGTTTAGGGTTTAGGGTATGGGGACTTTCGTTTTTCCGAGGGTTGTGGGGCACATCTACAGTGAAATTATCCAGGGGCTGAATAAACTACTTGCGCAAGTACTATTCGGTTTTTCACTGGTGAAAGTAGAATATACCCCAACGCCGTGTTCTGATGAAGACCCCTACATTGGTGCTCCTCTTTCAAGGTCGCATGAGGGAAGGAAGGGCTTTAAAGCTTGTTTTCGGGCTTGTTCCGGGTGTACATAAGGTGCACCTTTTCTCAAGTCCATTCGCAAGTTCGTTTCGACCATTCTCCTGCTCCAGGCACAGATGCCACGAGGTCTAGGGGTTGCGAACTCAGCATTGCAGCTTCTGCTTGATCGGTTTTTTTAGTGGTTCACCCGGAGTCAGACCGGATTCCGGAGAGTGCATTCAACTCGAGACAGTGCAAGCAAGACACCAAAAAGACTCCGCGAAAAGCCGGATCCATCCGTGCGTAGCTCCAACTGAGGTCCTGCTCGGCGTGGGCCGAGGAGACTTCGCAGTGCGCTTACTGCGAGATTGGACCTCCTCCCATGGCTTGTGCGCCAGGGTTTGCAGGCGTGAAGCTGTCAGTTTGACAGGAGCCCAGAGCCTTGCCTTGCAGGTACCTGGTAGATCCATTCATCCATCAGTGGCGCGGCTACGATGATCCGGCGAACCTGCAAGATAACGACCACCAGCTCATCTTCGAGGACACCGACAGATCAAGTTCAAATGGAGAGGCTTTCGCTGTAAGGACCCTTTCTCGATCATGATGTGCGATGGTGACCAAGTCATAACACCCGGCTTTTTGTTGTAGGTCAGAAGACGAGGGAAACAATGCAACAATAACAATCGCCTTGATCATCATGATGGCCGTGAACATGACCCTAGCAATTGTCTTGCCGATGATCATGGTCATCATCATCATCAACATCATTAACAGTGTGGCTCTGCGCGATTTCCTGAAAACTGTGGTGGGCTGCTCCTATTCGAGCGGAGGAACGTGTGAGGGGAATCTGGATTCGAACAACCCCTCCACAATTGAGGATTTGCGGTTTGGTAGATGGTGTGGTGTGGTCATGAGCCAGGGTGTATCTATAATACCCGTGCGCGAAGTCAGCAACAAACGCCTCTGAGTCTATTTGGGGTCTGCAAACGAAACTCTTGAGATGTCTGCTCTGCGCCGGATCCAAAAAGGGACGACATACCCTAACCCCTGAGAAGACACCAGCCGTCTTGAGCCGTGCATCGACCCCGGCAGGATCTCCGAAATCGCCTGGAGCCCTTCGCAGCTTGGCGTTTTGTCATGTCTCCTTGTTCACCAGTCCGTCTTAGAAGGGTGACCATGGGATGTGTAAACAACGTCAGCTAAGGAAGGTCGCTACGTGCTGGTGCAGCCGCCTTGTTTTCTATCTGGATGCAGCAAGCTGTAAAAAATCGGTGGTTCCTCAAGCAAGATGCTCCCGCGGAAATAGCTTACAAGGGCTTGATTTTTTTGATGCTGAGTATGTACTGTAGCCGCAGCCGTTTAAGAGGGCTATCTAGGGTGTTTACTGTGTAGGGTCTAGCGTGGAGCATCTTTGCGTTTGCCTTGCTGTCGGTGCAGGCGCTTCCCAGGTCGGTCCAGGCTATTTTACTCAAGGAAGGGTCCCCGGCCCCGGTGAGCTCAAGCCCACGAAATTCAGTAAGTTGTTGAGAGTTTCATTACCCCTTGAATTGAGGAGTCTATAACCTAAGCGAGCATGGTTTCAGGAACACACACGATGCCAGGTGCGCGACTTCTCGCATTCCTTCGCAGAGGCACATGAGCTCCGTCTGTCGCATGCGCACAATGTGACACCACTTCAGGTTCAGTCTGATGTGGATAGTCTTAGTTCTTGGAAAACCCGAACCCCGAAACAATGCATTGTGGAAGCATCGTTCCACTGCCGTTGACAGCCATGAAATTGCCGTGAATTATCCTCCTTCCGATTTCGGAGCACAAGGACTTAGGGTTCGGAGCAAGCCTTCAACTGTCGTCGGAAGGGGATGGTGCTCTTGGAAGACCGAGCCGGGATAGGAACCTGAATCTACCGTTTTCTGGATTTTAAGGCTTAATTAAAGGACCCGTGGCATCTGCGAAGGTTTACAAACGCGGAGATCAGACACCGGCTGTTGCCACGCAAGGAGCTCGGAAGAGCAAGGGCCATACAGGTGACCCTACAGGTTCTTATAGGGGTTTAGGGCTTAGGGGTTTAGGGTTGAGGATTTAGGGTTTGAATGTGCTGAATCGACTCCCTATTTGTTTCAGCTCTCTCATTTGAGGAGCCTTCTCATCCTCCCGATTGAGGAGCCACTCAAAGGGGGTTTGTTGGTAGCCATCTTCATTGCCTTTCGTCCTCGGTTGCATGGAGAGGGTTTCAACTGCCAAAATGCATGCTTAGTGCTAATCAGTACAGCATATAGTTCTTAGTTCGTCGCATGCAAGATAGCCACCGACTACATCCTCCTTGCTTGCGCGGTGAAACTACCGGATGCTCATCATAATTCGCAAGAGGCAGTACTGCATCTGCTGGCCGACGAAGCTCTCAGGGGGAAGAGGGAGGTGGATGTGCATTGGTGTGGATGCTTTTTGCGACAGACACCAACGCCTGAACCCCGAATCCTAGAATCTAGAGCCCGAACCGAGGTTCATCTACGTGGATGCAAACCACGCAGAGGAAGCGGCAGGGGGCCTAAAGTCTGATGGAGCTTCAGCATCCAGTACCGCGTGTCTGGTTGGAGAGGCTCCTAGTCTAGGAGGGTATGACCATCAGAGTCAATGGTTCAAGGACCACCAGAAAGTATCCCTGCAGTCCATGCCCAGAGATCTAGTTTCTCGCTTCTAGTACCGTGGCCTGAAGCTGCCTGAAGCCTCGTACCCTGCACCCAAGCCCTAAAGCCCCAACGCCAAGTAACGCCTTCAGGGCATACGCATCCTAAAGCCCCCGAGCAGCCGCCAAAATCAGAAGGTTACCTTGAAGTGCCCAGTGCTCCTTGCCCAGATCCACGGAACATGTTTTCTGTTCGGAGCAGCCGTGAACCCTAAACTCGGAGCCTAAGCCCTATAAGGCCGCCAAATCCGAGACCCTACGGTAAAGCGCTAAAGCTGCTAAGCCCAAAGGTCTCCAACCCTAAACCCCTAAACCCTAAACCCCTAAACCCCCTACACCCTAAACCCCTAAACCCCTAAACCCTACACCCCCAAAGGTCTCCAGGGACCTGGAGCTCTGGTGGCCCATCCTCGCCTCCGGGGGACTCATGGGAGGCCAGAGCGGAGCCCTGCCCTGCCTTGCCGGTCTGGTCTACTTTGCTAGGGCCCCAAAGCCTAGTAGCTCTAAAGCCCTAAAGCCCGAAAACCTTAAAGCCTTAAGGCCGTAGCATAGGGGCCTAAATAATTATCAATGCTATTTTGGTGGTTCCTTGTTATAACTATAGTATAATGGGCCCCAAGACCCTATTGAAATTATTAAGGCCCCTCTATCTATCTATCTCTCTATCTATCTATCTACCTATCTATATATCTATGTATCTATCTATATAGAAACACACATATATATATATAGATATCTATATCTATATCTATATCTTTGTCCATATATATATATATATATATAATGGTGTAGTACGGATTAGTCCGGTATAGCGCAGTACAGTGAGTGCAGTACAGGTGAGTACAAGCAGCATGCGAACAAAGGAGCCCTTGCACCGGACCTTTGCAAAGGCCTGGTGTATGTATACATATAGATATATACACATGTGTGTGTATGTCTATAGATACATGGGTGTATATACAAACACACACATATGCACGTACTCACTCACTCACTCACTCACTCATTCACGGGCCTTCGAAGACATACATATGTATGCATGTACGTTTGCATGCATGCATGCGTGGATGGACGGACGGATGGATGCATGTATGGATGTCTGTACTTACGCACGATGCGTGGATGCATGTATGTAAGGAAGTATGTCAGTATGTGCTTGAAGACGTATTTATTTGCATATTATGAAGGATCCTCGGATGATTTCCTGTCACTGTTGGAGTTGGTGCATAATGCGTGCTGGGGGTTTTGTGCGAAATGCGTGCTCGGGTGTGCCCTGCCCTGCACGTGCCAAGCCATCCTTTTCGACCTTCCGGGATGCATCGAAACTTCTGCCATGGCTCGCACTTGAGTTCTGCCTCCTTCCACTGTGCCAACCTCTCCCAACTGCTCGCCTTTGCCTTTTCGCGGTCGCTTTGGGATGCGTTTGGTTCTGGATTGTGACTCTGTTTCGCATGTGCTTGGCGTCACGTTGGCTTTCACCAGTTGGTGTGAGAAGGACATTGGGAATGTCTTTGGCTTTTGCCTTGAGGGTCCGACCTCCTCCCTTGATGTCTCAACACCATTATCGTCCTTCAGCAACCTTCAACCACACCTTCGCCGCTTATGGCTCTTTGCAGACTTCGTTGGCGGCGGAGCCTTGCTTTGGGCACCAGGGATTCCTGCCGTCCTCATTGCCCCTGCGATTGTTTGTCCTGGACTTCATTCTGTGCGTCGTCTCGCCCCTCACACTGAGGAGGTTCTGGACTTCTCCATTCTTGCCAGCTTTCCCGGGGCTGGCGACCTCCTCCTCTGTCTGTTTCACTTCTTAGTTAATTGCATTATAGGCTGCATCCATGTGATGTATGTAGGTGTGCATGTCTGTATGGAGGTATGTCTGAGTGTCTGTATGTAGGCGGTTGAGGCAACGAGACGCTTGAGCCGAGCCACTGGCCAGGTAGCACCTATATGGATGACCCAGGCAGACGTATCCAAGCACCGGCCCCAGATGTTTGCCTGGGTGCGGCGAATTCTTTGGGTCGCGGTTGCAGGGGCTCGTGTCGCTGAAAAGGGATAGCTGGATGCTCTATATGTATATATATATATATACACATGTAAATAGACATAATTATTTGATTTGCAAGCCTCCAGCGAATGGCCATGGCCCGCCATACAAGGCGCAGTGACGCGCGTGCTTTCAGGTACGAAGCGCGGTGGACAAGTTTGCTGCCCGGCAGCAGCTGCAGGCACGTTTGCTCACCTTGTGCTGTTCTACCTGTTCCTGGTTCTATCTGCCCTCATTTCCGCATGGTATATTTCAATACCAGTCGATTCCTTCTCGAGTTGCTTGCGAGGCTCCACCGAAAGCATCCCCGTGCGAATTGAGTTTACGCCGTAGGTTCAGGCCTCTGCGTTGCAAGCAGCAGTTTCGCCGGCCGACACAGCAGGTCATCACCACCACGGATGACATGCCAGCGTCGTGGTTCATTGTGAAGCCCTGAGAACTTGCCCGCTTACTAGGTTCTATATCATCATAATTAACTATTTGGTTCTACTTGATATGTACATTGATATCTACGTCTCCGTCTGGAGGTATGGATATCAGCCACCCTGCCTTGGCTTGATAGTTTGCGTATGGTGGAAGTACATAAGTACAAAGTCCTACTAGTTGCCCACCGGTCTCTGCAAAATTCCAAGCTGTGTGGTTGTTTGCAGCCCTGTGTCTCGCTGCAGTAAAGGAGCAGTACCAATGCTTGCATATTGGGATGTTCCAATTCCTCGGCGTGAACTTTCGAGGGAGATGCTTGGAAAGGTTTCACTTTATCTCCAGTGCAGCCAGCAACGTGCTGCGTGCCGGAGAAAGGGCGCAGCTTGCTCCTTTTGGACATGCCCAGTTTGCCCTGGACTGAAGCCAACCGGGGCCCGCGTCTCCCTAAGTCGCACTTTTGTCCCGGCAGCCCATGTGTCGAGTAAGAACATGTTAGAACACAAGTGCAGATCACCGACGGTTGTATGAGGTGCCTCCGTTACTTTCTCTTGCAATCTCGCCCCTCAAACCTCGAATACCTAAGGCTTTCAGTCTTCAGCCAGAAACCCCGCATCGCTTCGGTAGCATGAAGAAGGAATGATCAAGCTTTGACACCAAGCGTGAGTAAGACGGACTGCTCATGATCGTGAGATTAAGAACAACCGAGCTAGCCTCAATTGAGCCTGTACTTGGTATTTCCGCGTGGTTTGTTTACAGACGTGGGTTTGCATCATCTTAAGCGTGTCAGTCTTGTGTGCGACGTGTGAGTGTAAACTCCTTGCATGCATTTGCTGCTTTACGCCGTAAAAGAATACGGCACTCATTCGGTCTAGGCCAGCGAAATTTCATGGCACATGTTTTGTGGCTCTACTATTACCTCACTGTTGCTGCAAAGCAGAGTTAAACCATTATCATTACACATTGTGGCTTGGCGGCTTGCTTTCCACTTTGCACCGCTTGCGTCGTGTGCCCTCAGCTTGTGTGTGCGTGTCGTGTCTGTGGGTGTGACAAGATTGGCAATTTTCGCCAATGGGTGCTGTCAGCAATGTAGATCCCAGGATGCATTTCAGAGATGCATGGCCAAGCCATGTGGTTTCAGCATTGCCAAGCAGATCTTGCCTATTCTTGCCTTGAAGTGCTTTTAATTTAGTAAATTGGCCTGTTTTGCCTTGCAGGGCCGATGAGGCACAGTCACCTACACAACGTGTGGCATTCCCGAGCACATGTGGACCAATGTAGGACACGACCGCTTGGTGGATTCAAATGCGTTGGGTGTGAGCTTGACGGACACCCAAGGTTGGAAAACATGCTTCAGCTCAGGTCAATGGACATATATCAGACACAATGTTGCATTTTTTCCTCTGGGCGCGACAATTTCGAGGCTTTTATGCAAAATGGAAACAAGAAGGGAGCAGTTTCGCTCATTCGCTCGGCGCAGGTGCCACAAGCGCACGGACATCGCACATGAAGTTGGGCAGTTGTTGCCAAGGTTGCAGCGCATCAGCGTGTAGATCCCAGGGACGAACCTGAAAACCTCCTAGTAGACTTGGCCAAGCTTCGCGATTTCGGAATTGCGAAGAAGATCAGCATCTTGCCACAAAGTGTTTTGGTAAATCCACTGGACTTGACACGCTGTTGCAGCCCGCGGGCTTCGGGATTTACGATGCAGGGTTTCGAAAGTGCGCCCACAACTGAGCATTTACATAGGGGATCAGGTGGCTTTGGGAGTAGGTCACAACTGATGTAGAAGCCTGATTAAGAAACTTTGGGCCTTTATTAGGAATCTTTAGTATGAATCCTGGCTCGGAGTTCGCGTTCTTCGTGTTTTTTGGGCCCCTGTGTGACATGACAGGTGCAGTATGGCGTGGCAGCCACTGGCTCATAGCGTACGGCCAATGAAATCCACGGTTTTGAAGTCATCGGGAACTGAGGGCTCGGTTTTGAGCACCACTGATGTTGACCCCAGCTTGTTCCCCTAACCCGAACGCAGCCTTGAAACACCTGGACACAAGTCATGCACCCACACCAGTCCAACCAGAAAGTGTAAATCAGGGCACCCGTGCTTGATGGCTTGATGTAGGGGCATTTTCGTTGGACCCCCTCGATCCGCCGGCAATGACAGACGGCGGAGGCACGACGGTCCGTATTTCCGAGTGAGCGGGGATTCGATTCAGCTTTTCATGTGACGGGAAGTTAAAGGCACCCCGGTTATAAATGCCAAGACCACCAACTGGGGAGTCATTGCTTCTTTGTGTCGCTCCGTTTCTCTCTGCTGACAACCTGCGGCTCGAGCTTCCTTCGCGTCCCGCACTGCGCTGAGCCAGGCCCGGGTTCCAGAAGGGATTCGTATCTTGAACCAGATGCCCGCGGCTATCGAAGACGTCTTCCGATGTCTTGAAATCTTAGTCTTTCAGTGATGCAGGCAACGACAGCTTTGAAGTGGGTCTCCAATGCAGCCATTCGGGCCCAAACGTCCAAAACGCGCCGCCGAAGTCCTAGCCCCTCCGCACTCCTCGGAACAATGGTTGCTGCACGAGGCGTGACTTGCACGGGTCGTGTGGACCATGCCGGTCTTGGGGTTGCAGTCCACGTTTGCAGGATGAAGCTTTCGGACAGTTTAGAAGGGTTGACAAGAAGCAGGTCCCGATGGACCTGTGCACTCGATGGGTTTGTGTTCTTGAGTTGCCCGCACCATGTCGCCTTAGTGCTGTGATCCTGCCTCGCCTGCAGCATCGGAACTGGTGAATTCCGGCGCACAGATAGATTAGGTTCACTAGACAAATCGTGCTTTGCACGTTCAGATATTGTCCGTTACGAGTCAGCTCAGATGGAGTCTATACACAACCCTGACACCATACCAGCCTGGAAGCCCCGAAGCACCCATATCCTGAACCCTGAGCTTTCAGATCCCTCAAAACCTCTTAAGACCCGCCTTCAAGTGAACATGCAAGATACTCGGCGTCAGAGGCCGCACTGCTCGCGCTGCCCTGCTGGCTCTCCTCATCGTGCCTCCTCTCGATTGAGAGGTTAGTCGCTGAATTTGTGTTTCGATGCTCTCGCGTTTTTGTGTTCGGGTAGATCTTCAGGCTTGCTTTAGAGTGTGTATAGTTTTAGGGCTGGGAGACGGTTGCAGGTTCGGATGTCGCCCAAGCCCGCTATCGTCAAATTTATCTTGCGTCCAGTCCCTGAACCCTGACCCGTTCTAGCTTCTAACACCTTTTTCTAACACTCTTGCTTCTGCCGTAGCCGCCGCACCAAAACCCACAAAACCCCAAGGCCCGAAGCCCGAAACCCCAAGAGCCCTATAAGCCCCAAACCCCAGGAGCCCCACGGACCAAAACCCAAAAAACCCCAAGGCCCTAGGTCCCTAAACCCCAAGAGCCCTGAGGTGCCCGCCACGCTTTGCTTCACCGGCCTGGCCCCCGTGCCAAGCGACAGCCGCACGGCCAGGTCTGCAGAGGCGTGGCCGACAAACTTGTGCTGATAGAGGATTTTTTCATTTGTGCTATACGAAGTGTAACACATACTGTATGCTACCATCTTGCACTAGATACCCTAGACCCGAATCCCTGTTTGACTTTTGACTTCTATGAACCCAGCCTCAATCCTAAAACTTATAAACCTCTAGACCTCAAACCCTTGAAGCCCTGCTTTTACAGTATGTGAGCATCAAGATGTCCATCTGGGACTTTCGCAATTCAGACTTATAGAGAAATTAGAAAGGCATGGGATCTCGAATTCAGGAAGCCCCCCAAGCCCATCTGAGGCCCCAAAGTGGTCAGGAGTCAGGGACCCGTGGGCTGGAAATCCCAAAGCCCCGAAAATGCCCGAAAACTAAAGCCCTATAGGAAAACCGAAACCCTATAGAAGCTTAATCCATATAGGCCCTTGGACCCAACGTGAAAGCATCAGTTTGCGTAGCACGAACGTGAAGAATGCTTTTCCAAGTTCGGAACACCTAACTCCACAAACAGTATAGTATACCATTTAATTGCAGATGAAAATATATGTATATGTATATATGTGCAGACTTATATATATATATATATAACATAACAAGTTAAGTTTAGTTTATGTAGTCCTGGCGTTTTGCAGCTCTGTGGGGCTTTGTAAAAGGCCCGCGGCCGTGTGTACTGTGACTCGTCTTGACATCTTACTCAAAATTTATGTTTGAGGGAAGAGAAGCCCAAAGTTTGTACGGGGTTTTATATGGGGTTACATATATATATATATATATATATACATACACACACATATGTTTATTTATTTAGGGCCCATGTCTATATAAAGCCCACGGTTGAGGGAAGAAGAGGTCCTCCAGTAACATTTCAGGCAGCCAGCGGCTCTTCTTCTGTCGCGCTGGTGAAAGTGACCAAGGACTCCGGATACTCCGTAAGGCAGAACAAGACGCCGACGAACCTCTAAGGTCTTTTCCTTGAAAGTAGGGAGAGTACTAAGTAGCCTCTTTAGGTCTGCAAAAAGTGTTGCTACTGACAAAACGGCGGTTTCCAGCACTGCGAAGACAAAGCCAGCCAGGCGCTTTGCTGCAGTGTTGGGTGGTTTTTGATGACTTCTGAGACCTTGATGTCTGTTGAAGATTCCAAGATGGCGGAGGAGAACAGCATTGCCACCGCCGGCGTTTTGGGCGGAGTTGCGGGTCTCCTCCTGGGCGGCTTCTGGCCCTTTGACTGCTTTGCTATACTGCTTAGAACTTGGGGCTGCGGGTGTTAGGTTTGCACTTTCGGTTCGACTCGGGATCGTCATGTGCAATACAGGACTTGAGCAATTAGAGAAGGGTTTGGCTGCTTGATTTTCGTTGGCATCCGCCCGAGTCGACCCTCAAGCTCTTTCCTGGTGTTTCACAAGCAAACAACTTCAGGAATCAACTCAGGTTCCAAACTTGGAAAATTATGATGGGATTAATTCCTACGTACTCTACAAAACATGGCTTCCAGCCGGTCAAGTCTGTCCAATTCCCCGAGCTCGTTTAAGCGACTGGCCGGCCCTGGAATCAGACCCTTCCTTGCAGGGATCCCGATATCGAAAACGCCCTCCATCGGGGTGTCCTCCACCAAATCCAGGTACCTGTATAGCCTCTCGTAGCAGCTACCGTAGCAGACGAAGAGCTATCTGAATCTTCACTGTCTTCACTTCATATCAGTCAGGCTGTTACCTAAAATAAAGGGCCCTTACACCCTAAACCCTAAACACCTAAACCCTAACCTCGTTGAGAGCAGCTCCGTTAGCACTGAGGATCGGCGCCGCAGGCTTCGTGGCAACCTCCTACTTGGCGAAGAAGGAGGGTTCTATAAGGGGTCCTCTATAGAGGTACTGTAAGCGCGGCTCTTTGAGGGCTACATAGGGGATGCATACCGTGCAAGGCTCATTGTGCCCAATCTTCACCTCCGGAAAAAGCACCAGTTCTGTTTTTAGTCTTTATTCAGGAAGCTTTCGTTACATCGTCTGAGCACCTGGAGATTTTTCGTCATCAAGGAGCCCCGGAACTGTAAGCCAAGGGCCCCCCTAACACCCAAACCCTCAGAACCATGCCCAAACCCCAAAATCCCAAGAACCCAAACCCTGCTAAACCCTTTAAAGAGCCCAGACAAACCCTGGTAAAACCGCTGAAAGCAGCAGGAGGATTCCGACGTGGCCTCAGTGCCTCGGATGAATGGCATGGCCCGGCACACTGCCGTTAGGGTTAGGGTTTAGGGTTTAGTGGAAAGCCTGTTGCAACAAGGCTTCGGGGCCTGCCGCTTCTTCGTATGTCCGGGAAGAAGCCGAGGTGCTGAAAGGCGTTTCTGGTGCGTCGCTCGAGGCGATCAATTTTGTGGACTACCTGTCCCTTAGCTGCTGTTAGAGCGGTCCGAGATGCCACGGAAAGCCGCAAGCCTCCCACACCTCGAACAAGGCCGAGCCTCAAAACACAAGCTGCCCCTGGAGCCAAGGAACTCGAAGTACGACGTCACCAGCAAGGTGGGCTCCGCAACTTGGCACTTAACCACTTAACAGCAGCAAGGCATGTGTTTGAGGAACAGCCCCGGTTTGAGTGGTTGGATTCGAGGGGTTCAGTATAGGGGTTATGAAGGTTTACGGATTTACGGCCGGGGGATTCCATGGGTTTGTAATTATACAGGGTTTGGCAGTGTAGGCTTACCGGGTTTTATGTGAGATGCCGTCTCAGATCTGAGATGAAAGGCCATTGATCGACGGGGGCTTCTAAAGATCGTGGAGAAAAGCCGCGAGTGAAGAAGAAGAAGGCCCAGTAATTTGTCGTGGAAAGCAGACACTTATTGTAGTAAGGTCCCCGCCTACACGAAGGCCCAGCGAGAAAAGCCCGCAATCCTAAACCTCGAAACCCTAACCGTAACCCTACGTTTAACCAGAAAGCCGGCACCCGAAACCGAAAATCCCACAATGCCCCCACTCCGATGAGATTCCGTCGCTGAGGCTCTCAACGAGGCCTTGGAGAAGGGAGACAGCGAGACCACCTCCTCCGTGAAGGCCGCGCCGCTTTGAACCAAGACCTAAAAGCATTAGACTCTAGAACGAACCGACCAGGACCTATGTTGATTTCAAGATCACGGTTCGCATGAGGGGCCTGCATTAAAGTGGCCTTTAGCTTCAGGTAATCCTTAACTGCCCTGACCCCTCGAACCCCAAAGTCTAGCTCCACGACCCTTAGCCACTAGATTGGTCTGGAGCTCTACAGCCCCAGACCCTGCACCGGAAAGCTCCAAAGACGCAAACACGGGACGGTTTCGCACACAGGGCTCCCTCGACACTGTCGGCGACGCCATCACTAGTGCCTTGGCTGTTCACGCGGTTTGGAGTTTGGGGCTTTGGCTTGGTGTTGAGGGGCTTGAGCTTCATAAGCCGTCTGTCGGCTATGTCCTCAGAGGTTTTCGGAGAGTTTTAGTTGGTACTAAAACGATGCCGTGTGCTGCCAGCCAGGTGCAAGGATAGTGTTGTCGTTGAAGGTCTCTGACAGAGATGGTATTGGAAGCCACCGACAATGTAAGGCATCATCCGACGGTCCGGTCCAAAACCGTTCCTAAAGCTGTCGCGAAAGGGGTGCGAGACCGCTGTTGCCAAGGCTTTGACAAGGACGTTGGCATCAAGGACATCGAAGTTAGTTCGTTGTCGCCAAAACTTTATAATTGATAGTTAGTTCTCTACATTAGGCTTTTTCCACCCCTCCGTTGCTTGCAAGACACATTTGGTCTTCCAGCGGGGTATGCTATGTTTCCCACCAGCGGCATTGAAGCACTCCCCCGTGCTTGATACGTCATGAGCTCTGTGCCAGGACACAGTTGGCTCCTTGATCCTTTCCGGCACGGACCTTGCAGACCAGCTGGCCAAGAAGGCAAGTGGGCTTGGGGGGGTATGAGAGTGACACAGCGTCGCACCTGCACAAACAATCCTAAACACAAATATATGCAAATAGTACCTGCTTCGAAAATCTTTCCAACCTTCTTCCGGATCGAGGCTCCCGACTTCAAAGGCACCGGCAGGGTGGAATCCTGTGCAGTCCTGTGGAGCCCCTCCCACGCCCACTGAAGACAACACAGAGCCCATCCTGCTCCAAGTCTCACACTGACTTCACAACGTGCGATGCAGAAGAAGAGGAGGATGGTTCGGGCGAGCAGATAAGAGAAGTTGGAGGAAGGACCATGGGCGCTCCTGCCTACTGGTTCCCCAACAGAGAGCACTGCGCCATGTGCTCGAAGACTCAATTACAAACCAGCCATGCAAAGTTATCCTGGCATCGATTCTTGCATCTTGCTGCATAGTTATCCGAAACCCCTGACCCCATACATACCAATGAAGCCCCACACCCACGAACTCATCCGAAGCTTCGTTCGGGAGAGGTCGTCGAGCTGAACGACCAGTACAAGGTCGGACCCTTAAACTTCACAGTTGCTTAAATTAGCAGTCCTTAAATATGCACTTTTGTGTTAATTTTAAATAACACTTAATGCTTTAATTGAGTTTCTCTATTGGGAGCCATCCCCTGCCATGGCAATCTCAGAAGCATCATTTTGCTTATGCCTTTGTCAGACGGGGGCTTCTTGAATACGTATTACGGAACTATACTTAGGGTCTGCGACGGATCTTGGTTTCTGAAGCTCGCAGAAGCCGTCCTGGCTACTCTGAAAAAGAGGCTTTTGAGTGCGAGGGGGTTCCTTCATCGTCTCGCCTCGCACGCCGAAGGATGTCCCTAAACCTTGAACCCCAACCCTAAAACCACAGGGGCTGTCAAGGCATTCGGGTATTGCATGGGAATGATGGTGCTGGCGGCGGGCACCAACGAGAATTTGGGCCAACCGGCCAAGTCTAAAATATTCTAAAATAGGTCGGGATAATTCTTAGTAGTAGTAATGTGCCACTATAGCACCGATACCCCGAATGCACGCCCAAACCTTGTTCGAGGTGTTACTCGGTTTCCTTTATGACGCATCATGGACTTTCCCCCGACATGAGGGATTTGATCCTACTATGGGTCCGTTGTTTTCCGAATCTGCAAAATGCTGGGCTAAGGTCACCGATCAGATCAAGGCCAAGATTGATGAGTCCCTGGAGACCTCCAAGAGCAGCTGAATGCTTTCGTAGACTGAGCTCTGGGTGCAGTTTTATCAAGAGAGTGCAGTGCAGAGCTCATGGGCGCAAAAACGGCAACGAGTCAATATGGGTACCTTGTTGCAAGATCGCTTGTCAGCTTGAGCAGTGCAAAAAACCGGGTTCTTAGGCTATTCACTATTCAGCGCCGCACGCAAGAAGCCTCCTTCCCCAATGCCCGGATTTGGGGACGATTGTGCATGCGACAGTGAGCCGCGGTTGGGTCAGACGACCTCGACCCTTAGCTGAACCCTACCCTCTAAACCCCTAGACCCCTTCGCTGTGGGCGCTCATGCGCTAGAGAGCCTTCAGTAGGCCAGACAAACATGCGATCCCTCACGATGTAGGATTTCGGACTCAAGGTTTATCAAGGGGTTTGCGATCTTCTATGACCGTTATATTACCACGAAATCCCATAAGCCGTCGCCCCTGCTTTCGGAAGACTGCATGATCGTGATGTTTCCTTCTTCCCGGGCCTCAGTTTTTGGACACCTACTACTACACCTATTCAAAATGCAGTGCTCGCTCCCCAATCAGTAGCATTGAGGGTTCTGAAGCTGAAGTGGTATGGTGCTCGCTGTCGCAGGTAAATGTTCAGAGGATGTCTCGACTTGACATCCTTTCTGAGAAGTCTAGCACAGCCGGACCTTGCATTCCTTAGGGCCGCCTTCGGAATTCCAGATGGGAACCCAGGGTTCAGGGCTGCTAAGTAGAGCACTCTGTCTCTCGACCCACCGTTTAAGCAAGGTCCGCCCTCCACTACTGAGGTCTCTTTTCAGATGTGCCGAGTTGCACAGCTTAGATCAAGGGGCCTCTGTAAGCAAGTCTTGGCTGATGGCCCACCGTCTTTCTGGCCGCCTCGTCCCAGCGTTACAACCGACGAGCCTCAACAAAAAAGCAACGCGGAACCGCGGAAGGGACTCTGGCCGGCCAGCTCGCAGTGTAGCCTTCAGCATATTTTCCACCACTCGCATTGCACAGGACAAAAGCAGCACCTCTTACCTTACACCCGAATGTTCAACCCCAAACAGCCCTAAACCCCCAAAAAACTTAAGGCCAACGCTCCCCAAACCCTGAGGATGAAACCCTAAACAACCCCCAAAAGTTGAGGATTTCGGGAGAGTTTCAGCCTTTCATGTTGCCCGGTAGAGATGGTTGTGTAAGTTAGAGTTAGAGGTCTGAATAAGCAGCAATAGTATTGTTTGGGGTTCCCGGAACCCTGGTTTAGGGTTTATAGGGTTTAGGGTTTTAGGGTTTTCCCTACTCTAATTGCTGACGCCTCTGCATTTCACCGCCTCAGCCATTCAGGCCCAAACGTCCAAAGACAGCCGCGTAGCTTTTCGCTCCCCTTCTTGCAACAATGGCTGTCGCACGAGGTGACTTCGCCAGTCTTTATAGTTTCGGGTGTATTGGGTTTAGGGTTTATAGGGTTTCGGGTTTATAGGCTTTACTTGGCCCTCCTGTGGCTTCAATGACCCTTCAGCCCCGCGGTGACAGGCTCCAAAAGACCACACAAACAGAAGGACTCTGTATTTTGGGGGTTTAGGAGCCCGAAACTCCACACCCAAAGCTCCGAGCCCTTCAGCCCGGAGCCTTGAAATCTGCGGACTCGCGAGGCCGCACTGCCCGCGCTGCCCTCCTCCTGGCCCTCGTGGCTTCTTGGCGGAGAGTGCAAGGATAGAGGGATCTTCTGAGGGTTCTGGCTTTTGGGCTTGAGTTTGAAGTTCAGCTGGAGCACCGAAGCTATTCGTACAGAGGTGCCCGCCACTCCAACCAGTTTGAAGTTTTTGCGAAGCTTTAGTAAAACCCGTATAAGAGTCCTATCAAGCACTTGCGAACCGAACTCTGGTATGACATCCTGTAACACCCCGCATGAAGCCCGATAACCCCCTCCCCCCCCAGGTGCCTGCCACCCTTTGCTTCACTGGCGCCTTGGCCCCCGCTCAGGGCCGCACTGCCCGCTCTGCCGAGGACTGATGGGAAGGGAAGGGTATAAAGGAGTGTCTGAACAGTAGTAGCAGCATCCCTTTACCATGCTAGGTTGATTCTGATTGATGCAACAGTGCACCCCAATACTTGGACTGATATCCCCACAGAATCCCGACAGACGTGCACTGCCAGACGCCCCGAAGTCTCTGAGCTTAATTGACAAGGAAACTAAAGCTCGGGTCCCGCCTTAAAGCATTGAAACTGCCGCAAACTCCCAAATCCACCAGACACCCGCCGTCGCGAACCAACACAGCACCGGACAACTCGCAACAGTCACGCTAATCCTAAACGCCTAAGCCCCTCAACACCTAAGGCCCCCCAAACCCCTCAAACTCCCCTAAACCCCCACACCGCAGGGGCCTCCTTTGCCGCTCTCGTGAGGCGGCAGCCAGCTCTGGGGGCTCCTCCGTTGCCCTGGTGAAGGTGACAAAGGACCCCTTTTAACGGTTTTGGGGTCTACCTTAACCCTGAGTAACCTACCTTTTCAGGGTTCCTTGTTATGATTTCCTTATGTAAGTCCTTAAGGTAGGTTCTTCAGGGTTAAGGTAGGGTTGAGGCGTGGAAGAGGCAGGTGAACTTGAACCATTATGACATAATACAGGGGTTTGGGTAATTAGCAGTACAGATCCCTTACAACTCATAATCCAGAAATATCCGTATTATAGTCAGCCTTAAGGCAAGGGGCCTTAGGGTATTGGGATGTGCGGTTTAGGGTTTGGGGCTCTCGGTTTCTGGAAAATTCCGAAAGCCAGCGGTGTTCCTAGAAACTCGGGGCCGTGATGGCTTTCTTGGAGGGTTTGGTATTCCGGGTCACCTTTGCAGGTTTCGTGATGCCAAGGAATCCGGAACTTGGCTCTGTATCAGAGGGTCCCAAGGTTCCGTTCTCTGGAATATTGAAGACATTGAAGACTACGGCTGATGATATAAATCCTGCATTGCCCATAACAAGGAATACACCATTATTCCCATAGTTTAGGGTCCTTAAGGTAATGCAGGATTTCTATCATCAACCGTATGGCCGGATCTCAAGCCGCAAACCCCGAAGCGTCAGGAGAACAGCATCGCCACCGCCGGTGTCCTGGGCGGTGTGACCGGTCTCCTCCTGGGCGGATTCTGGCACCTTGGTTAGCGGTCCTTCTGGAGTTGTATGGGTGGTTGTCAAAAATTATGTCCCCTTTTTGGCTACCCTACATACAAGGTGCCGTACTATAATAAGGACCCAAAGTGGGACCCTGATTTTGACAACAACCCATATGATTTGATGGGCTTAGGGCTTCGGGATTGGGGTTCTGGAAGGCTTAGGGTTTCGGAAACTCTGCTTGTGATCTGTCCCAGGATTGGTGCTGCCGGCTTCGTCGCTACCTCCTACCTGGCAAAGAAGGATTGATTTCCAAGAGAGAGGGTTTCTGGAATCCCCTCTTGATCCTGCTACGATATGGAAGTGTCCCAAGAAACTAAAGACCACCCCCCCCTCCCGCAGCTAGTAGGACTCTCATCATAAGGACCCCTAAGCACTGAGGCCCTTTGGTTAGGCCCATGGCACAGGTATCACGTTGACTGGTTGACTGAGTCCAAACGCTTGGAGCTCCCTGTAAGAAGATCCGAATCTGCATACAGGGATTCATATTCCGATGTACGGAGTTTCCGCCGCTAGGAAGGGCTAAATTGGGCTGCGTGCGGGCGGGTAATTCCTCCAGCCAGCCGCTATGTCAGCCCGCCGCGGCAGCTCCGGCAATCGTTGTGTGACAGTCTCAAAGGTCTCTAGCGAGTGATCCCGACCGTAACTTCAAGAATCTTCGCTAAACAAAGGTCCTCTTTAAGACGGATCCCTTTTTTCACCTCTCTAGACTCTATATGTTGACTGAAGCCTGCGTTAAGAGTCCCTTTGCGTCAGCATCTCCCGCTGCCTCAAGCAAGAGCCGACCTCGCGAGGAGGACTCCGACGTCGCCACCGTGCCCGGGCAGGAGAAGACCAAGAATCAACACACAACACTATCTATCTATCGATCTATCTGTTATATCCGTGTTATATGTAATTGTATCTATCTATCTATCTATCTAGTTACCTATATAACCACAGCAAAATCAGACAAAGAAGAGGCACCAAAGAGCGTCTTGGCTGCCGCCCATGTGGGCGGCAAAAAAAGCAGCCGCTCAGGTCCTGAAGGGCGTGTCCAGCGCATCCCTGGAGGCCCTGAACTTCGTGGACTACCTGCGGCCCGGCTTCCTCCTTTCTTCATAGACGAAGGGATAGAAAGGTATAGATGACCTGTGACGAGAGAGAGAGAGAGAGAGAGAGAGAGAGAGAGAGAGAGAGAGAGAGAGAGAGAGAGAGAGAGAGAGAGAGAGAGAGAGAGAGAGAGGGAGGGAGGGAGGGAGGGAGGGAGGGAGGGAGGGAGGGAGGGAGGGAGAGAGAGAGAGATCACAGACAGACGAATGGACACCAAGGTAGATGGGTAGATGAGTTAGTCTTCTGTGAGGATAGGGAGGCTTCTCAGAAGGGTACTTCTCAGTGTGTTTAACCCTATTCAACAATATTCAGAAATGTTTGAATTTCTGCTTAAATATTCGGAAATATTACGTTTTCTTCGGTAAACTTCCATAATATTCTTCATTCTTCCAGGTTCTTCACCATTATTCTTAGATCTTCGTAAATCTTCGAAATTATTCGAAACTATTCGAAATTATTCGAAATTATTCGAAATTATTCCAAATTATTCCAAATTATTCGTTGTATCTGCGGAGAACTTCAAACACTTTTCTAGACCATTCTTCTCAGATCTTCGTAAATCTTCGAAATTCTTCGAAATTCTTCCAAATTCTTCGTTGTATCTGCGGAGAACTTCAAACACTTTTCTAGACCATTCCTCTTAGATCTTCGTAAATCTTCGAAATTCTTCGAAATTCTTCGTTGTATCTGCGGAGAATTCAAACACTTTTCTAGACTTCTGCTTGTTTCCCCCAGCTGAAACCGCCAGCTCGCACCCTGTTCGGAAATACATATCCTATAGGAAATTACAATTCGCACCGTTGTTTTTCTTGGATTCCAAGCACAAATCCTATGGGAAATTACAATTCGCACCCTGTTCGGAAATACATATCCTATGGGAAATTACACTTCGCACCCTTGTTTTTCTTGGATTCCAAGCACAAATCCTATGGGAAATTACAATTCGCACCCTGTTCGGAAATACATATCCTATGGGAAATTACAATTCGCACCCGTGTTTTTCTTGGATTCCAAGCACAAATCCTATGGGAAATGACAATTCGCACCCTGTTCGGAAATACATTAAGTAGACTCTGTTTCTTGGCATCCAGGTACAGCATCCTATGGGAAATTACAATTCGCACCCTTGTTTTTCTTGGATTCCAAGCACAAATCCTATGGGAAATTACAATTCGCACCCTGTTCGGAAATACATTAAGTAGACTCTGTTTCTTGGCATCCAGGTACAGCATCCTATGGGAAATTACAATTCGCACCCTTGTTTTTCTTGGATTCCAAGCACAAATCCTATGGGAAATTACAATTCGCACCCTGTTCGGAAATACATATCCTATGGGAAATTACAATTCGCACCCGCTCGCACCCTGATTAGCGCTTGTGTTTCTTGGGTTCCAAGTACAAATCCTATGGGAAATTACAATTCGCACCCTGTTCGGAAATACATTAAGTAGACTCTGTTTCTTGGCATCCAGGTACAGCATCCTATGGGAAATTACAATTCGCACCCTTGTTTTTCTTGGATTCCAAGCACAAATCCTATGGGAAATTACAATTCGCACCCTGTTCGGAAATACATATCCTATGGGAAATTACAATTCGCACCCTTGTTTTTCTTGGATTCCAAGCACAAATCCTATGGGAAATTACAATTCGCACCCTGTTCGGAAATACATATCCTATGGGAAATTACAATTCGCACCCTTGTTTTTCTTGGATTCCAAGCACAAATCCTATGGGAAATTACAATTCGCACCCTGTTCGGAAATACATATCCTATGGGAAATTACAATTCGCACCCTTGTTTTTCTTGGATTCCAAGCACAAATCCTATGGGAAATTACAATTCGCACCCTGTTCGGAAATACATATCCTATGGGAAATTACAATTCGCACCCTTGTTTTTCTTGGATTCCAAGCACAAATCCTATGGGAAATTACAATTCGCACCCTGTTCGGAAATACATATCCTATGGGAAATTACAATTCGCAGCCTTGTTTTTCTTGGATTCCAAGCACAAATCCTATGGGAAATGACAATTCGCACCCTGTTCGGAAATACATATCCTATGGGAAATTACAATTCGCACCCTTGTTTTTCTTGGATTCCAAGCACAAATCCTATGGGAAATTACAATTCGCACCCTGTTCGGAAATACATATCCTATGGGAAATTACAATTCGCAGCCTTGTTTTTCTTGGATTCCAAGCACAAATCCTATAGGAAATTTCAATTCTCACCCTGTTCGGAAATACATTAAGTAGACTCTGTTTCGTAACAACATGTTGTTGATTATTGTCGCATGGTTCAAAGCCGTGAACGCCGGGATGTGTAACAGTAAAAACAAGGAGCCTTGAGCCCTGAGCAAAAGTACTGGTAATTATTCCAGCTTCCTGGCTTCTATCTCATTGATGATTCGATGTTTATGATGATGACTATAACGACGTTCTATGTGGATGATAACAACGATGACTGATGATGGCCGATGCTGATTATGATGACGATTGTGAATATGTCGTTGGCGATGTGTATGATGATATATGATGATGATGTTGATGATTATAAAACCTGGGTTCTACGAAGAAGACTCGGGCTATGAAGACGATGATGGTGGTTTGATAATTATGACGAGCATGATGATGGTTTTAATAATTATGGCGAGGTTGGTGATGACCTTAATGGCGATTCTTCATATATTTATATCTGTTTAAAGATATTACATATAGGTAGACACACACGTATATACATACATGTGTATGTATATACATACACAAACAATATATATAGATACAGACATGTATACATATATATATATATATACAGACATATATCTATATATACGCACCTATAAATATATACACATGCATGTATATACGTATGCGCAATTATGTATACATTTGTATGTGTGTGTAAATGAGTACATACATAGGTACATACATACATATATACATACATACATAGGCAGATACATCCATACATGCATACATACATAAGCCCATGCATACACACACAGACACACACACACATAAACACCTACACATACGAACATACACACCTGCACACCCACACACACATGTACATACATACATACATACATACATATACATGCATACATACAAACATACATACATACACACGTATATACATACATCTAAACCATAGGCCCTAAACCTAAGGCCCTAAACCCTAGGCCCTAAACGTAAGGCCCTAAACCCTAGGCCCTAAACCTAAGGCCCCAAACCCTAGGCCGTCAACCTAAGGCCCCAAACCCTAGGCCCTAAACCCTAGGCCCTAAACCCTAGGCCCTAAACGCAAGGCCCTAAACCCTAGGCACTAAACCTAAGGCCCCAAACCCTAGGCCCTAAACCTAAGGCCCCAAACCCTAGGCCCTAAACCTAAGGCCCTAAACCCTAGGCCCTAAACCTAAGGCCCCAAACCCTAGGCCCTAAACCCTAGGCCCTAAACCCAAGGCCCTAAACGCAAGGCCCCAAACCCTAGGCACTAAACCTAAGGCCCCAAACCCTAGGCCCTAAACCTAAGGCCCCAAACCCTAGGCCCTAAACCTAAGGCCCTAAACCCTAGGCCCTAAACGTATGGCCTAGGGGAGGGGGGGGGAGGGGCTGAAAATCGGGCAGCATTTCCTTCCCCCAAGCATGCCGGTAGAAAGGGGAAAAAAAGAGAAAAAAAAACAAACCTCAACCGAATAAAAGGTAGAAAAAGGTAGAAAAAGGTAGAAAAAGGTAGAAAAGGTAGAAAAAGGTAGAAAAAGGTAGAAAAAGGTAGAAAAAGGTAGAAAAAAGTAGAAAAAGGTAGAAAAAGGTAGAAAAAGGTAGAAAAAGGTAGAAAAAGGTAGAAAAAGGTAGAAAAGGTAGAAAAACGAAGAAATGGGGGATACCGTGTGTGTGTACAAATGAAAAAAAATGGTGTTGGGAACCAGGCATGTCTTGACAGACAGGCAGAAACCGGAAGATTTTGGAAGAAAACTGCAGAATTCCGACGAATCTAGAAGAATTTAGAAGAATTTAAAAGCATGCAGCAGTCTTACGTAGAACAGGGAAGACTACAAGGCTTGCTCCAGACACTCGCACCAAAAGCATTTGCATGAATTTTGCATAAAAAAACAAAAAAATTTCTTCGCTTCGCGAACATCCATATTTGTTTTCAACTCTAGTACTCCACACACACTACAAGGCTTGCTCCAGACACTCGCGCCAAAAGCATTTGCATGAATTTTGCATAAAAAACAAAAATTTTCTTCGCTTCGCGAACATCCATATTTGTTTTCAACTCTAGTACTCCACACACACTAATTACAAGGCTTGCTCCAGACACTCGCGCCAAAAGCATTTGCATGAATTTTGCATAAAAAAACAAAAAAAATTCCTCGCTTCGCGAACATCCATATTTGTTTCCAACTCTAGTACTCCACACACACTACAAGGCTTGCTCCAGACACTCGCGCCAAAAGCATTTGCATGAATTTTGCATAAAAAACAAAAATTTTCTTCGCTTCGCGAACATCCATATTTGTTTTCAACTCTAGTACTCCACACACACTAATTACAAGGCTTGCTCCAGACACTCACACCAAAAGCATTTGCATGAATTTTGCATAAAAAAAAAACCAAAAATTTTCTCGCTTCGCGAACATCCATATTTGTTTTCAACTCTGGTACTCCACACACACTACAAGGCTTGCTCCAGACACTCGCACCAAAATCATTTGCATGAATTTTGCATAAAAAACAAAAAATTTCTTCGCTTCGCGAACATCCATATTTGTTTTCAACTCTAGTACTCCACACACACTACAAGGCTTGCTCCAGACACTCGCATCAAAAGCATTTGCATGAATTTTGCATAAAAAAAACAAAAAATTTCTTCGCTTCGCGAACATCCATATTTGTTTTCGACTCTAGTACTCCACACACACTAATTACAAGGCTTGCTCCAGATACTCGCACCAAAAGCATTTGCATGAATTTTGCATAAAAAAAAAAAAAATTTCCTCGCTTCGCGAACATCCATATTTGTTTTTAACTCTTGTACTCCACACACACTACAAGGCTTGCTCCAGACACTCGCGCCAAAAGCATTTGCATGAATTTTGCATAAAAAACAAAAAATTTCTTCGCTTCGCGAACATCCATATTTGTTTTCAACCCTAGTACTCCACACACACTAATTACAAGGCTTGCTCCAGACACTCACACCAAAAGCATTTGCATGAATTTTGCATAAAAAACAAAAAAATTTCCTCGCTTCGCGAACATCCATATTTGTTTTCAACTCTAGTACTCCACACACACTACAAGGCTTGCTCCAGACACTCGCATCAAATGCATTTGCATGAATTTTGCATAAAAAAAAAACAAAAAATTTCTTCGCTTCGCGAACATCCATATTTGGTTTCGACTCTAGTACTCCACACACACTACAAGGCTTGCCCCAGACACTCGCACCAAAAGCATTTGCATGAATTTTGCATAAAAAAACAAAAAATTTCCTCGCTTCGCGAACATCCATATTTGTTTTCAACTCTAGTACTCCACACACACTACAAGGCTTGCAATTGCATGAATTTTGCATAAAAAAACAAAAAATTTCCTCGCTTCGCGAACATCCATATTTGTTTTCAACTCTAGTACTCCACACACACTACAGGGCTTGCTCCAGACACTCGCACCAAAAGCATTTGCATGAATTTTGCATAAAAAACAAAAAAATTTCCTCGCTTCGCGAACATAGCAAAGGGTTTCAATTTTCCACACACATAGTCTATTACTCTGTTACCCCATTACTCTATTATTCTATTACTCTATTACTCTATTACTCTATTACTCAAATACTCTAGTACTCTATTAGTCTACTACTCTATTATTCTATTACTCTATTACTTCACTACTCGATTACTCATATTTGTTTTCAACTCTAGTACTCCCACAAAGTGGGTGTTTTCACCCAAACCCTAAACCCTAAACCCTACACCTTTATACCCGAACAACCGTAAGCCCTAAACCCTAAACCTTTAAACCCTGAACCTCGGAAGTTGGCACCCTAAACTTTGTGGGCCCCGAAGCTGACCAATACTAGACCTAGAATCTTTAAACCCTAAACCTCGGTGTTCCATTTTGGCAGGTCCTCGAGCCGTGCCAGGAAGCCTAAACCATGAGCCCTAAACCTTAAACCGTGTTTAAGCCTCAAATTGAAACCCTCACATAATTCGCATTTCTGCCACAATCTTCCAAATAATTTGTTTTTCTTCAATAATCTTCCAAATAATTCATTTTTCTTCAACAATCTTCCAAATAATTCGTTTTTCTTCAACAATCTTCCAAATAATTCAACAATCTTCTTAAATCTTCGGTAGTGGCTGAGAAGTACCCCTGCTGAGAAATACCCCTAGGCTCATGAATGATTGCAGCTTGGTGCCGCCTGGCCCTGTGATGCTGAAGTTGGGCGTCTATCCGATCCAATCTAGTATGATGCAGTCGTATGTGGGCCTGATTGCTCGGCCCGCGCAAAAGGTTGTTCTCTGACACTACCATTATGCACGCCCTCCGATGTTAATTACATGGCTGCCGAACGTATGTGGAAGACACTGGAGAATATCCATGTGATCAACCCTCCTGCAACTTGTCAAGACAGTTACCTAGGTAGCCCCGAAGTTATGTTGAGTTATGTTGAGTTATGTTGAGTTATCTTGCAAGTCCGAATAAGTCGTAATAACTTTTTGCAGTCTCAAAAACCATACTTTTGCTGAATCGCACCTTTTTTCGGCATTTGCCAGATTTTGCGAGTAGAATGTCTGCATAATTAATGCAACAAAGTGACTTTGGTCCCTTCTTGAAGGGACCAAGACACGCGACAGGTATGCAAGATGAACTTGCAGGGTACTAACACGTTCTCTTCCGTCGTTGTCCACACACTGTTGCATTGAGAAAGCCACGAAATGGAATCATTTACCGTGTGCATCTTATGGCAAAGCCCGAAACAGTCATTTTTGAGCTGGACCCAGCATCTCACATTGACCGCCAGGGTGGGAGCCAAGATGTACACGAGCTTTTTTGCTTCAATAGCACCGCTGCTGCACAACAGGCGCCTGGAGCAGAGGGCCTCGGCCACGCCAAGCTGCAGTGCCAGAGCTGCATCAGGTCTTGGGTTCTCCAAGGCTGGCTGCAAACTGAAGGACGTTTGCATTTGGGCATCCGTCCTTGCAAGTCTTAGCAAGGCAGCTTGTTCGAAACCTCTTAGTTTCTTCATTCTGGGTGCCACATCCTGCTTGAAGAGATTGTTTCGCCTCTCAGTGGGGAAGCAATCAGCCAGAACATGGCTTTCCTCAAGTTGGGAAGGTATGTGCATCGCATAGTGGTGCTTCGGTTTCACTTTGTCCGTCCCGTAGCACTTCTTGTAAAGTTCAAGGTGCTTCTTTTGCAGCTGGAGCATGTCCCGGGCCGCCGCTTTGTCCCGGGACTGCTTCAGGAAACGCACATAATTAGAAATTCGGCAGAGTAGCTGCAGTGATCGAACGTTGTCCTTCAGCAACTCGCAAGGAGCCAGCACTCTCTCGGCAAAGAAAACGACCAAAGGCAAGACCGACATTGTTTCGGAGGCCTTGCCGCGATATTCCCCACCGGATTGCAAGAGTTTGGAACCGAGCAGTCGCGCCACCCTCATATCCTGACATTGCCAAGCATGTTTTGCCAAGGCATCCGCCAGCTCTGCTGTTTTCTGAAGAGCACCCGCTTCTAGCGCTGCATCCAGGAAGAGTCCCAGCTCCACGTTCACTATACCGTTCACATAGAAGCAATGTTGCCCGTCGTAGAGAACCCGCTGCGGAGGGATCAAGTCGGGTTGCCGGCAGGGGAGACTCTGCGGCACGTATCGCCAGCCAAGCAGGGTTTGGGCTCGCTCCAGCTGGGCTTGGGTGGTAAGCTGCCTCAGGTGTTGCAGGTATTCCTTTAATTTGTCGACATGCAAGCGGCGAAATACCCCAAAATCTGGCTCTGTTATCGGATGCAAGGAGTCCATGCTGTAGCCGACGTTGCAAGCATTCCTGCACTTTATGCAAGGCCGCACCCCGGAAGAACCTTTAGCCGCCATGGTCCCTCTCAAAGCAGCTTCATCTGCGAGCAGCCAAAACTTCTGGGCTCGCACCAAAACGGGCGAGCCCGTGCTGTCCTGGATTGCGAAACCCTGGAGCTCCTCTTGCAGGCGGCCAACGAATTCGCACATGACGCCGGCCAAGCCTCCAGCTGCTGCATTTACTACAGAATGCCTGACGCACCCCACCGTCGTCCATGAGTACTCTGCCTGCAACGTCGTGGCCAACTGAAGGAAGCTAATGTACATGAGGTACGCTTTTCTGCGGTTGTCTGGTTGGACAATGTTGCCTGGGACGGCTTCGTCGACATACACCAGGGCATCCAAAATGCCGTCAGGTGCCGTTTTTACAGCCGCAGACAAAATGTCTGCGAATGCTTTGTTCGCCTGGCACTTCTGTGTCAATGACGCAGCTAGGCTCATGACAGGGATCCTTATCGGGTCTCCCTTCGCTGCTGGTAGCAGAAGGTCCCGAAGGCATTCTGTTTCTCTCTCATACTTCAGGCCGGTGTCGTGCTTGATTGCAGGCACGCCCAGGCCAGTTGTAATTTTCTCGATGTGGGCATCGGTAAGCCCACGTATAGTCTGCAGCCGCTCAATGAACTCAGACCTGCTCGGAAGACAAAGCGGCTCGTCTCGCTTCCGTTTCCTCGAGGTTTCCATGGGCGGCAGGCAATAGGACGCTACATCCTCTTGAGCTCAGTTGGTTCTCCGGAGGCAGGTATGCAGCATTCAGACGCGGTCAAGTTATTATTATTACTATTATTATTATTATACATCGTGATGTGGAACGCTTGCAAAGAGCAGCAAAGCTCTTTTTTTCCTCTGCTATTGCGATCGATCGTGGGTCAAACCACGTTTGCTCTGTACACAAGTACTAACTCAGTTGAGCTGGTCGCTGACACTTCGCTGTGTTAGCATGGCCATCTCTTCCTTCCGCAAAAGTTTCCCCGGTGTGTCCGAGGGCTGCTTGGCGTCTGCAGGGGAGCTGCTGTCACCGAGCCTGCGAGTCTTCCGCGACTTGGGGCTGCAGTGGCGGCTTCGCTTGCAGTTCCTCAACTGCACGACTCTGCCTTGGACCAGGGCTTCAACGTCCACGAAACGTCCGTCAGACTCTAGGCCCTTCTGAACCCAACCGTGCAGGGCGACGTGCTCGCAGACTGCTGCATTCGCCGACAAAGCGAAAGCATGCTTCAGTGTCATCATTCTCATCTGGGCCTGGAGATCTTATATATTCATGCAGCAAGTTTAGGGCTTATAGGGTCTAGTAGGGTTTCGGGTGTAGATAGAAATCTCCATGGACCCCTACCTTGTTTTTCCCGAAGTAGAGGTCCACCGCACGACCTTCGTCCTGGAGCACCGCACGAGCTTGCTTCGACATGGCCTTCAGCCGCGGACAGTAGGGGGAGGGATGCGGTCTGCCCTAAAGGATTTCCCTGCACGTATTTGAACCAACGCAGCCACATATATAGGTTCCCTGTCAAAAAAGTATAGACATGATGCCGTACAGACACAGGGCAAGCACTACTGCCCTCCAGCTCATAGCTTCCAACTAATACGGCCGCATATAGCCCTGACGATGATCTGTATCGGGCTGCTTCTTAGAAGAAGGCCGAAGCTTGCACTACTTCCAGCTGTGAAGGGCTCACGCTTTTCACGGGCATGCTGTCCCACGGCAGTGGCGAAAGCAAATTCGATTTGAGCAGACTCTCTATACAGTGCATCTGCTGTGACATGCGACATGCCGCGAATGCACAGCAATTGCAAAAACTGCGAGCTAGTGCTCGGAGTTCTCCGACTCAGAGCTCTCGCACCTCCGCTTCGTGCCCCGCGACGATGCCGCGGCCGGCTCGCTGGCTTCTACCGAAGTGTGGTCCCGGGCCAATGGATACTTGAACCACTTCCACCACCACACGACGGCACCGCCCAGGCCGATGCTTTTCTTCCAACACCAGCGCCATTCGAACGTCGCCCTGGGGGACCGCGAACGTTCTCTCGACGAACGCCTCGTGGTTTCGGGGCTCGCCTGCCAGTTCGAACAAGAATCCTATATATATATATATATATATATATATATATATGCGTGGAACAGACAAGCCTGACGCTGCCGCATACTGTACAAGGCACTGTACAACCAAACCTACACAGGGTCTGGAGCAGAACTGGCTGCAGAAAGAGTGAAGCTGTGCACAACGACGCTTCTGACCATGGTCTTCGCAACTCCCTGCTTGTTTCGTCCTCAGTGGTGTGCATCGGTTCTCATCGTCTTGAATTAGATTGCATCGAATTATAGAAGACTACAAGAAAAAACTACCTGCTGCTAAAAAACTATGGCCTTGCAAGATGCATGGCTGCATGCGATGATTAATGCTACCTGGGCGGAGGATCACGTGAACCTCCTACTTCGGCGACGGCTCAGCTGCTCTTGTTGGTCCTGCGTCTCTTTGGGGCAGGCGGGTTCTCTGCCTCCGTCGCTGCCGGCTTCGCTTCCTTCGCCGCCTTTTTCAACCTGTTCTTCTCCTTCTGGGCCTGCTTGCAGTCCCCCAGCACGTCCTGGACTTCCTTGCTCAAGGTCTTCAGGTCGCTCTTGGAAAAGGCAAGGGGGACGACCTCCTCGGTGTCCTTCTTCGCGAGGACCTGCTCGGCCGAAAGCTTCCACTGGCCCAGCTTGCACTTCAAGTCCTTCAGCTTGGCGAGCAGCTCCGGGTCGGTCTCCTTCCCTTCCCAGGTGCTGACGGAGCACCACAGCGCGGTTACCGAGGGCAACGAGGACTGTGCCACGGCCACAGCTTGCTTCTTCGCCTTCACCGCCGCTTTCTTGGCGGCTGTCTCCGCTTTTGTGTTCTGACTCTCCTTCGAGGTGTGCGACGGTAGGTCCCAGTCCTTAGTGGTCGGGTCCCCCTTCTTCTTGCGAACGTCCTTCACCCTCTTCTTGATCTCCTCCTGAATCGACTCCCTGATCTCGCCGGTGCTGCGAGACTGAATGGGGATTCTGATAGTCTCGCCGAGGTGGGGATGGTCGCGGCGATCATCGCAATTGTCGATGTGCTCTTGGGTAAAGCCCTTCGCCAAGTACACCGTAGCCGGCAAGTACTCACCTTTCTCACACTCCTTCTGGTAGCGAACGGCACGGGACGTGAGGACGTCCGTGAGACGAGCTTCGACCGTCGGCCAGTCTTTGTACTCGCCTGAGCCCTTGTAGAACTCCGCCTTCTCTGCCGCGGTGGTATTCTTCCATGGCTCGAAGCACCCCAGCTGCCGCCACAACTTCATCTCCAGAGCGGCACAGGTCTTGCACTTCTTGCTTGTCCACCGCCCGGTCAGGTCCTCTGCCGCGAAGGTCTTCTGGCAGAGTACACAAGGTTGCGGCTCCGCTGCCGTGTCCTGCAACGGCTGGGTCTGGCTTTCGAAGCTTTGGAGTTGAGCGTCCTCCAAGGCGGGAGCCATGGCTGCGGTCTGGCCAAGCTAGGAGGAGAGGGGCAAACTAGAAGCCGAAAGTAGGTAGCTGCGGAGGCCAAGAAATCCCCAGTCTGCAGCTCTACTTCTGCTTCCTAAATCCACAAAAAGACAGACAGCAGCGATTCCAGAAAAGCTCCTGCCAGCAGCTTCGCCGCAGAGTACCACCTACAATCACCTACGCCAGGCCCCCATGAAGAAGGCCTAAGCCAGGGTCGCCACCTACACCACCTACGCCTGGCCCGACCTGGAAAGGTAAGGAAAAGCAGGCCACCTACACCACCTACGCCTGGCCCGAGCTGGAAAGGTAAGGAAAGCAGGCCACCTACACCACCTACGCCACCTGCCTCGCCAGGTGGCCCAGAGTGACCACCTACAAACACCTACGATCACCTACGCATCCGGCCGGACGTTTTGCAAGGCCATGATCAGCAGAAGGAGTCTCTCCGGAGAGCTAGCAGGAGCACTACCTCTACTCCTCCATTTCGAGGCCTTCAAGCAGTCTATAGTCTCTGTTGTGCACGATTTCCAGCAGCATCATCGTGCACTGAAGCTGCTCCGTAGCAGCTTCGAAGTAGCTCTCCCACTCTCGGTTCAAGTTGGAACCGAAATAAGCGGGGATAATTCTCAGAGCATGTCGCAACTCGCGAACCTGCCGGTCGACTCGGCTGTGGCTCCACTCTGCCGTGAGCGCCCGGACCCGCTCCTGCTCTCTGAGCTGCGGATACTCAGGCTCTGCCGGCACATAGCTGTATCCGTTGTACATTTGGCCATGATCCGCTCCGGTTTCATTAAGAAGGTCCTCCCACTGGAATCTTAAGAGACACAGTGCTGCTATCACGCGAGCGGACTTGTCGCGGTTCACAGCAGCACTCTTCATCGCCCAGTAGAGTGCTTCTCGCACCGCCTCCGCCTCAAAGTCCAGCCAATCCCCAGGAGGGGGAAGCGAACTCTGCAGCAGAGACTGCTGCAGTGCACAAAGCTCACCGCGAGAAAACCATTGCTTCGCCATCTCTGCCGAGCCCAACCTGTGCCACACGGTTGGGTATTCTGCGGCTTTCGCTATGTAAATATATATATATATATATATATATATATATATATATAGAGAGAGAGAGAGAGTATACATGTCTATATATATATATATACATATATATATATATATATATATATATATATATGGCCTTGCCGATGCCGAGGCCCAAGGTCTGCTGCTGCTTCCCAAAATGGACTCTAGAGGGCACTGTCTTGAAACATCACGGCTACACCAACCTGCTTGCACATGTTTGTATAGTTACAGAATCCCTCTCGAAAAAAAGCTCCACCCTCTTCTTTTCCGAGTTCCAGCTCGCAGTGCTCCGCTTCGCCGTTTCTGGCCACTCTACGACTTAAGACTGGGCTTCGACAGATTCGGCCGAGAGTTTTAGGGGCACTCAGCTTTAGAAGAAACCCTAAAGCAATCAACCATGGGGCTTCCTATTATTTTATCTCTATTTCTTCATGCCGGGTCCTGGGTTTGTATTGGGGCCGAGGGCTTCCGGGGTTAAGGATAAATTTTATAGCTTTCAGATTTTGGATTCTATATAGGGTTCAGTGTTTCCGGGGGTGCTTCCTGTTTGGCTTAGCAGATCATCCTGTCGAGGCCCTGCGAAGTCAGCTACGACCTGGAGTCACCCTGCACCTGAATTTTTCCTTGGGTTTAGGGTTTAGTGTCTATATATATATATATATATATATATATATATATGGGATTCAGGTTTAGGGTTTATATAACGGCTCTTTCAGGCGATTGCAGATGCAGGGCTTCGCAGGGAGCTACAGGCCGGCTCGGCTACTCTACAGCAGCCCTGAGCTACAACCCAACCTAGCAAGACTAGGCGGGGAGCTCAAGGGGCTGCAGGGTGCTTGATCCGGAGTGCCGCCTCACAGCACAGCTCGGAGTGTCGACTCCCAGAGGCTGGTCAGCACCGCCGCCTTGTCCAATCCGCCACCGCCCCGCGATCCCGATCCGCCTCCCGATCCGTCTGGGGGGGGATCCCGCGGGTCCCGCTTGCCCAGAGGGCGGAGATCGATGAGCGGTGGAGGCGGGGCTGGCTTCTTCTTCTTCTTCTGCGGCCCCGACTCCTTCTCGATCTCGCGGCGGAGATCCTCAGAAGTCTCCGTGCCCGCTCCTCCATTCCCCGCCAGCCACTCCTTGTGCTCCCATTCTCCGTGCTGGAGACAGCTGCTCCAGGGACGCCGCCCTTCGTGCCACTGCTTGTAGGCGAGACATGCGGCGGAGCGGCGATGGTTCTTGAACCCATGCCTTGTTGGCGCTATGTACGTGCCACAACGCCGGCATTGATATGTGCGGCGAGCCCGGTTCCGGGGAGGCCGCACCCTTGCTGGCGGTTGCGTGCATGCTGACATGCTACGCACCGTGGCTGGCTTGCTTGGGCTGCGGGTCCTGTCGACGTCTTCCACGTCCAGCAAGACCTGCTTAGC
>CAJNDT010000636.1:40000-108572 GCA_905221615.1 Symbiodinium sp. CCMP2592 | reverse complement strand
GCGGTTCCAACTGCTGCTATTGCAGAGGGATTGACGCTTATGGGCATTCGCACATCGCTGACCAAGCAAGCTGTATTTGCTATCGACCCTGAGTTCACTGACCTTTGTGGTCGGCTTCAGATTGGTCAATATGAAGAGCAGTTGCAGCGCTGTTTGTTGTGGCAGGTCAGCCGTGACCGCGGCATCCCATGCACTATGAACTCGCTCGAGCAGAGCTTTCACCTTAACCTCAGTCAGTAAGGCTTATCTAGGCTTTGTGGGGGGAGGGTTCAGGGATCATTGCTGACCTTAGGGATACTCTGTTGATTGACAAGCAGCCAGAGGGATCGAACGCAATGTCGTGGCGCTTCTCGGGATTGCATCTGCATCGGTAGTGGACGTTGCAAGCCGATCAATCCCGATCGTTGCTGCTTGCCTTGCTCTGTTCTTCTTGGTTTCCTTACGAATCCTCCTCACTTCTTGGTCTTCTGATTCCGACGAGGAGGAGTCGTTGGCACTCTGCCTTGATTCACCCACAGCAGCCATCTGATGCTGTTGCTGCATTTGCTGCATCTGCTGCATTTGCTGCATCTGTTGCTGCTGCTGCATCTGTTGCTGCTGTTGCAACATGAAAGGGTTCATCATGGCCAGTGGGTTGTTCATTCCCATTGCTGGGTTCATTGCCCCCGGCATTGGGAACATCATCTGATCACTCACACGAGCGCTCTTCCTCCACTTTCCCATTGCTCTCGGCGACTGTCTCTGGCACTCTGCCTGGAAGCACCACTGCAGCACTAAGGGACTCGATCTTGAACACACATATGTTGATTGCGGCCAGGTCAAGAAATTCTTGCGCATCCACTCACTAGTCACTAGAGTCCGTACCCACTACGTGGCATGGTCCCATCAACGGCCAGATAGCAAGCGTTTCAGCTTCCACAACTCACAATCACTTGCATCATGCATTCCAGCCTTGCCATAGTAGCCAACCACCTTGGACGCCAGCACCTGAAAGGTTTTATGGGGCTGTCACAGGAAACCAAGGTTGAACCAATCAATTCACAGGCACAGTAATTAATCCATCGAGTTACTGACGACATGACTGTATGCATAGGCATCGTCTTTGTTTTCCAAAACGGCAAGCTGAAATGTGCCAGATCAGACGGACCGCAAAAGTGACAACATTCAAACGCCCCAAGAAATGCGATTTCACATTGGCACTCTGCCTTTCCGGCACTCTGCCTAGTGACAGCGACACAAAAATGAATATGAACAGGCCACACTGTTTGGTGGCACTCTGCCTTAGTCACACCGAGAACTCTCTGGCACTCTGCCTTGTGAAAGTCCCCAGTGCCCAAGGACGAATGGGATGAAGAAGAGGAGGTCCACTAGATGGCTTTGTTTTGGCAACACAATTAATAGACCTACTCGCTCAGCTCAATCATTGACACTAATCAATCCTGAAAGCCATCTGCAGTTACTCCCCAATCAGGAACGAAGTCCCCAGTGGTCTGGTAAACATCCACATAGTTATCCTCTTCTTCATCTTCCGATGGCGGGACATCATCACCCATCTGGCTCACCGCGTCTAGGTTTTCCCCCCTTGCCTTCTGTTCCAGCTTCTTCTGACAATACACAAGCATGGGGTAATTGTAAGCATCCCAAATCTTGCACGACAAAGGCACAATCCAGCTCTGCAGGTCTTTGGGCCTGAATTTTTCCTTTGAGATGACATCTTCCGTCGTATAAACCTCAAGGAGTCTCTTGGAGGCCTCCCACCAGTGCCAGTATGTCAGCTCTTTTCCCTTGACTCGATCACTGCCATGAACTGGCGGAGTGACATTGAACATGCACTGGAGAATCTGCTCAATGACCGCCACCCCAGTTTCCCTCTGAAGCCACAGGTGCCAGTCCCCAGGCTCAGAGTTGTCTGGAATCTCCTTCATGCCCTTGTCACACAACAGATCCCACACAACCACAGTTTTCGAGCCCTTCGACCGAAAGTCATTCCACGCCATTTCCTTCTTCTCCATTGGCAAGGAATTCTTCTCGCATTCTCGGACTGTGATCTCATGGACAGCCATGAGCAGCTGGGTGATGACAGTCGCAGTCTTGCTGTTGAACTTCCGATCGTTGTGGTGGGGGTTGAACGGCTGATCTTGTGGCACCGGTCTCGACATACGTGCCCGATTGGCGAGGCGGCCCACCTTCGAAGTCGTCACCTCCCTGTGACTGCATGGCAGCATTCCCCGCAACGCTCTGAGAGTTTTCTCCTCCTCAGTCTCTGGCTGCAAAAGCTCAACTGGAACCTTGATCTTGTTTTGACCCCTTGGCACTCTGCCTTGGGGGTCCGTAATTCCGAGGTCCTCCTCCGCTTCCAAGAAAGGCTTCACCTCTCCAGGCACTGGCGCAGTCGCACTCTTCGGGTTTGCGGCAGCCTTCAGGCTCGGGTCCACATTCATAGCCTCCAGCTCGTGCATGACCTTGGCGACGACAGGGTCCTCGCTCTCAGTTTTCCGGGCCTCCGGTACAGGAGGCATCGGCTCATCTTGCTCCTCTCGGAGATGGTCCCCTAGTACCATTGTTGCTTGGCTGTCACCCTCATCCTCGTCCAAGCGATCCGGGTGAATCGAGGCAGCCGTAGCGAACGCATGCTCATCCTCCTCGGGCTCCGCCTCCATCTCAAGCGGCGGTTGCTCATCCTGCACCACAACCTCGACAAATTCAAAGTCATCGTCCGACGGATCTTGCACAGGCTCCTCCTCTTCCACCACAACATCAACCAAAGTGTCCTCCTCCTCGGCTTCCACCTCCTCCTTGGGGTCCAACCATATTCCTCCCTTCTCCGTCTTCATATGCCGCAAAAAAGCAGGATGAGCTTCGCTGGACGGCCCTTTCCAACAAGGTGATTAGGGATATTGGGACGGCCCTTTCCAACAAGTGGCACTAGGGCTGGACGGCCCTTTCCAACAAGGTCAGTAGGGATATTGTCCTCCACTGGCACTCTGCCTTTGTGGCCCTTTCCGGCAGGCTTGCCCGTTTGGGCGAAGTAAGCTGCTTTCCCGATCGGGACGGCGTCGCCCTTGCTTTTCAAGCCCTGGGCCTTTGCCACCCAGGCCGGCTCAGCGCGTCGGCCCTGCGGAACGAAATTGGAGCCTCTTGCCATATCGTCAGCATACTCGGCAAGTTCCTTGGCGAAATCCTGCTCGTCCATCCTTTGCTGTTCCGTCATCTCAGCAGGAGCACTTGCCGACATAAACTGTGGCTTGGAACCAACAGGCACAGGCTGTCCGTCGCCGAATTTCCTTTTGGCAGGAGGCTGCTTTGCCGGCGGGGGACCCATCGGCTCTGGCACTCTGCCTTGCTCTGCCGGCGGGGGACCCATCGGCTCTGGCACTTTTAGCACGGGATTCGGCTCGGGATCTGGCACTCTGCCTTGCTTTGCCGGCGGGGGACCCATCCGCTCTGGCACTCTTGGCGGGGGATTCGGCTCGGGATCTGGCACTCTGCCTTGCTTTGCCGGCGGGGGACCCATCGGCTCTGGCACTCTGCCTTGCTTTGACGGCGGGGGACCCATCGGCTCTGGCACTCTTGGCCGGGAATTCGGCTCGGGATTCGGCTCATCGTCATGCCAGGCATCGTATTCGTCCTGGATGACGGGCATTCTGGCCGTTCTGCCCCAGCGATGTTGCTGCTGCTGGTGGCCAGGAGGAGGATGAGCTGGTTGCACCGGCCCCCTGCCAGGAGGAGGATGATCTGGTTGCACCGGCGCCCTTGGTAGTGGTTCCCAGCATTTCGCAGCGGTCTTGCTGGCTGCTGCCACGGAGCAGGAGGCCTCGCCTTTTGCTGAGGCGGTTGATGCAAAGGCGGGCGGGCCCCCCTGGGAGGAGTCCCTTCAGGATGAAGTATTGCTTTGCCTTTGCCTGGCACTCTGCCTTCTACTGGCACTCCTCCTTTCATCCCTTTGGCTTTTGCAGTCGCAGATCCAGGGGGATCCCAGGGAGGTGTCGAATCCCAACACTGAGGTGGCGGAGGATTCGGCGGCGCAAGTGCCTGCGGCTGAATTCTGCTCATTACTGCCCTTGTTGCCTCGACCATCATTTGCTGGCATTGTTGCATCAAGTCCAGACCCTGCTGGAACTTTGCTTCCAGATTCTTGCACAACTTGTACAGATCGGCCACCATTTCACCAGTTCTCCACTTATTCGGTCCATAGTCAGATTTGAATTTTTCGCCAGCGGCAAGCATCTTCTTCCAGACCTCTGACGCGTACTCGGAGACGGTGGCGCTGTGGTTTGAGGGAATGGCCCACAAGCTCAGAAAGCAGTTGAGGTGACCCTTCATCCTTTTTGCGGGAACAGCAATAACTGGTAGGCAACCGGAGCAGTCCACCAAGGCAAACGTCAAATTCTCCGCCCCCACTGGCACTCTGCCTTTGCGGTCCGGCACTCTGCCTCCCATGACAGTAATGTTATCCTCGTGGAGGTCCCCCAGAAGACACCCTTCCTCTTCTATGAGGATAGGGAGGGTTCTCAGAAGGGTACTTCTCAGTGTGTTTAACCCTATTCAACAATATTCAGAAATGTTTGCATTTCTGCTTAAATATTCGGAAATATTCAGTTTTCTTCGGTAAACTTCCATAATATTCTTCATTCTTCCAGGTTCTTCACCATTATTCTTAGATCTTCGTAAATCTTCGAAATTATTCGAAACTATTCGAAATTATTCGAAACTATTCGAAATTATTCGAAATTATTCCAAATTATTCCAAATTATTCGTTGTATCTGCGGAGAACTTCAAACACTTTTCTAGACCATTCTTCTCAGATCTTCGTAAATCTTCGAAATTCTTCGAAATTCTTCCAAATTCTTCGTTGTATCTGCGGAGAACTTCAAACACTTTTCTAGACCATTCCTCTTAGATCTTCGTAAATCTTCGAAATTCTTCGAAATTCTTCGTTGTATCTGCGGAGAATTCAAACACTTTTCTAGACTTCTGCTTGTTTCCCCCAGCTGAAACCGCCAGCTAGCACCCTGTTCGGAAATACATATCCTATAGGAAATTACAATTCGCACCGTTGTTTTTCTTGGATTCCAAGCACAAATCCTATGGGAAATTACAATTCGCACCCTGTTCGGAAATACATATCCTATGGGAACTTACACTTCGCACCCTTGTTTTTCTTGGATTCCAAAAACAAATCCTATGGGAAATTACAATTCGCACCCTGTTCGGAAATACATATCCTATGGGAAATTACAATTCGCACCCGTGTTTTTCTTGGATTCCAAGCACAAATCCTATGGGAAATTACAATTCGCACCCTGTTCGGAAATACAGTAAGTAGACTCTGTTTCTTGGCATCCAGGTACAGCATCCTATGGGAAATTACAATTCGCACCCTTGTTTTTCTTGGATTCCAAGCACAAATCCTATGGGAAATTACAATTCGCACCCTGTTCGGAAATACATAAGTAGACTCTGTTTCTTGGCATCCAGGTACAGCATCCTATGGGAAATTACAATTCGCACCCTTGTTTTTCTTGGATTCCAAGCACAAATCCTATGGGAAATTACAATTCGCACCTTGTTCGGAAATACATATCCTATGGGAAATTACAATTCGCACCCGCTCGCACCCTGATTAGCGCCTGTGTTTCTTGGATTCCAAGCACAAATCCTATGGGAAATTACAATTCGCACCCTGTTCGGAAATACATTAAGTAGACTCTGTTTCTTGGCATCCAGGTACAGCATCCTATGGGAAATTACAATTCGCACCCTTGTTTTTCTTGGATTCCAAGCACAAATCCTATGGGAAATTACAATTCGCACCCTGTTCGGAAATACATATCCTATGGGAAATTTTCTTGGATTCCAAGCACAAATCCTATGGGAAATGACAATTCGCACCCTGTTCGGAAATACATATCCTATGGGAAATTACAATTCGCACCGTTGTTTTTCTTGGATTCCAAGCACAAATCCTATGGGAAATGACAATTCGCACCCTGTTCGGAAATACATATCCTATGGGAAATTACAATTCGCACCCTTGTTTTTCTTGGATTCCAAGCACAAATCCTATGGGAAATTACAATTCGCACCCTGTTCGGAAATACATATCCTATGGGAAATTACAATTCGCAGCTTGTTTTTCTTGGATTCCAAGCACAAATCCTATGGGAAATGACAATTCGCACCCTGTTCGGAAATACATATCCTATGGGAAATTACAATTCGCACCCTTGTTTTTCTTGGATTCCAAGCACAAATCCTATGGGAAATTACAATTCGCACCCTGTTCGGAAATACATATCCTATGGGAAAATTACAATTCGCACCCTTGTTTTTCTTGGATTCCAAGCACAAATCCTATAGGAAATTTCAATTCTCACCCTGTTCGGAAATACATTAAGTAGACTCTGTTTCGTAACAACATGTTGTTGATTATTGTCGCATGTTTCAAAGCCGTGAACGCCGGGATGTGTAACCGTAAAAACAAGGAGCCTTGAGCCCTGAGCAAAAGTACTGGTAATTATTCCAGCTTCTTGGCTTCTATCTCATTGATGATTCGATGTTTATGATGATGACTATAACGACGTTCTATGTGGATGATAACAACGATGACTGATGATGGCCGATGCTGATTATGATGACGATTGTGAATATGTCGTTGGCGATGTGTATGATGATATGTGATGATGATGTTGATGATTATAAAATCTGGGTTCTACGAAGAAGACTAGGGCTATGAAGACGATGATGGTGGTTTGATAATTATGACGAGCATGATGATGGTTTTAATAATTATGGCGAGGTTGGTGATGACCTTAATGGCGATTCTTCATATATTTATATCTGTTTACAGATATTACATATAGGTAGAAACACACGTATATACATACATGTGTATGTATATACATACACAAACAATATATATAGATACAGACATGTATACATACATATATATATATATATACAGACATGTTTGTGTATCTTCATATATATCTATATATACGCACCTATATATATATATACACATGCATGTATATACGTATGCGCAATTATGTATACATTTGTATGTGTGTGTAAATGAGTACATACATAGGTACATACATACATACATACATGCATACATACATAAGCACATGCATACATAAGCACATGCATACACACACAGACACACACACACATAAACACCTACACATACGAACATACACACCTGCACACCTACACACACATGTAGATACATACATACATACATACATATACATGCATGCATACAAACATACATACATACACACGTATATACATACATCTAAACCCTAGGCCCTAAACCTAAGGCCCTAAACCCTAGGCCCTAAACCCTAGGCCCTAAACCTAAGGCCCCAAACCCTAGGCCCTAAACCTAAGGCCCCAAACCCTAGGCCCTAAACCCTAGGCCCTAAACCCTAGGCCCTAAACGTAAGGCCCTAAACCCTAGGCACTAAACCTAAGGCCCCAAACCCTAGGCCCTAAACCTAAGGCCCCAAACCCTAGGCCCTAAACCTAAGGCCCTAAACCCTAGGCCCTAAACCTAAGGCCCCAAACCCTAGGCCCTAAACCCTAGGCCCTAAACCCAAGGCCCTAAACGCAAGGCCCTAAACCCTAGGCACTAAACCTAAGGCCCCAAACCCTAGGCCTTAAACCTAAGGCCCCAAACCCTGGGCCCTAAACCTAAGGCCCTAAACCCTAGGCCCTAAACGTATGGCCTAGGGGAGGGCGGGGGGAGGGGCTGAAAATCGGGCAGCATTTCCTTCCCCCAAGCATGCCGGTAGAAAGGGGAAAAAAAGAGAAAAAAAAACAAACCTCAACCGAATAAAAGGTAGAAAAAGGTAGAAAAAGGTAGAAAAAGGTAGAGAAAAGGTAGAAAAAGGTAGAAAAAGGTAGAAAAAGGTAGAAAAAAGTAGAAAAAGGTAGAAAAAGGTAGAAAAAGGTAGAAAAAGGTAGAAAAGGTAGAAAAGGTAGAAAAACGAAGAAATGGTGGATACCGTGTGTGTGTACAAATGAAAAAAAATGGTGTTGGGAACCAGGCATGTCTTGACAGACAGGCAAAAATCGGAAGATTTTGGAATAAAATTGAAGAATTCCGAAGAATCTAGAAGAATTTAGAATAATTTAAAAACATGCAGCAGTCTTACGTAGAACAGGGAAGACTACAAGGCTTGCTCCAGACACTCGCACCAAAAGCATTTGCATGAATTTTGCATAAAAAAACAAAAAAAAACCTCGCTTCGCGAACATCCATATTTGTTTTCAACTCTAGTACTCCACACACACTACAAGGCTTGCTCCAGACGCCAGACACTCGCATCAAAAGCATTTGCATGAATTTTGCATAAAAAAACAAAAAATTTCTTCGCTTCGCGAACATCCATATTTGGTTTCGACTCTAGTACTCCACACACACTACAAGGCTTGCCCCAGACACTCGCACCAAAAGCATTTGCATGAATTTTGCATACAAAAACAAAAAATTTCCTCGCTTCGCGAACATCCATATTTGTTTTCAACTCTGGTACTCCACACACACTACAAGGCTTGCTCCAGACACTCGCACCAAAAGCATTTGCATGAATTTTGCATAAAAAACCACAAAATTTCCTCGCTTCGCGAACATCCATATTTGTTTTCAACTCTAGTACTCCACACACACTACAAGGCTTGCTCCAGACACTCGCGCCAAAAGCATTTGCATGAATTTTGCATAAAAACAAAAAATTTCTTCGCTTCGCGAACATCCATATTTGTTTTCAACTCTAGTACTCCACACACACTAATTACAAGGCTTGCTCCAGACACTCACACCAAAAGCATTTGCATGAATTTTGCATATAAAAACAAAAAAATTTCCTCGCTTCGCGAACATCCATATTTGTTTTCAACTCTGGTACTCCACACACACTACAAGGCTTGCTCCAGACACTCGCACCAAAAGCATTTGCATGAATTTTGCATAAAAACAAAAAAATTTCCTCGCTTCGCGAACATCCATATTTGTTTTCAACTCTAGTACTCCACACACACTACAAGGCTTGCTCCAGACACTCGCATCAAAAGCATTTGCATGAATTTTGCATAAAAAAAAAAAACAAAAAATTTCTTCGCTTCGCGAACATCCATATTTGGTTTCGACTCTAGTACTCCACACACACTAATTACAAGGCTTGCTCCAGATACTCGCACCAAAAGCATTTGCATGAATTTTGCATAAAAAAAACAAAAAATTTCCTCGCTTCGGGAACATCCATATTTGTTTTCAACTCTTGTACTCCACACACACTACAAGGCTTGCTCCAGACACTCGCGCCAAAAGCATTTGCATGAATTTTGCATAAAAAACAAAAATTTCTTCGCTTCGCGAACATCCATATTTGTTTTCAACTCTAGTACTCCACACACACTAATTACAAGGCTTGCTCCAGACACTCACACCAAAAGCATTTGCATGAATTTTGCATATAAAAACAAAAAATTTCCTCGCTTCGCGAACATGCATATTTGTTTTCAACTCTGGTACTCCACACACACTACAAGGCTTGCTCCAGACACTCGCACCAAAAGCATTTGCATGAATTTTGCATAAAAAACAAAAAAATTTCTTCGCTTCGCGAACATCCATATTTTGTTTTCAACTCTAGTACTCCACACACACTACAAGGCTTGCTCCAGACACTCGCACCAAAAGCATTTGCATGAATTTTGCATAAAAAAACAAAAAATTTCCTCGCTTCGCGAACATCCATATTTGT
Source organism: Symbiodinium sp. CCMP2592 (assembly GCA_905221615.1). Classification (NCBI taxonomy): domain Eukaryota; class Dinophyceae; order Suessiales; family Symbiodiniaceae; genus Symbiodinium; species Symbiodinium sp. CCMP2592. The sequence goes on along the minus strand of CAJNDT010000636.1, from coordinate 98,798 downwards.
TTTCAACTCTAGTACTCCACACACACTACAAGGCTTGCTCCAGACACTCGCATCAAAAGCATTTGCATGAATTTTGCATAAAAAAACAAAAAATTTCTTCGCTTCGCGAACATCCATATTTGGTTTCGACTCTAGTACTCCACACACACTACAAGGCTTGCTCCAGACACTCGCACCAAAAGCATTTGCATGAATTTTGCATAAAAAACAAAAAATTTCTTCGCTTCGCGAACATCCATATTTGTTTTCAACTCTAGTACTCCACACACACTAATTACAAGGCTTGCTCCAGACACTCACACCAAAAGCATTTGCATGAATTTTGCATATAAAAACAAAAAATTTCCTCGCTTCGCGAACATCCATATTTGTTTTCAACTCTGGTACTCCACACACACTACAAGGCTTGCTCCAGACACTCGCACCAAAAGCATTTGCATGAATTTTGCATAAAAAACAAAAAATTTCCTCGCTTCGCGAACATCCATATTTGTTTTCAACTCTAGTACTCCACACACACTACAAGGCTTGCTCCAGACACTCGCATCAAAAGCATTTGCATGAATTTTGCATAAAAAACCAAAAAATTTCCTCGCTTCGCGAACATCCATATTTGTTTTCAACTCTAGTACTCCACACACACTACAAGGCTTGCTCCAGACACTCGCACCAAAAGCATTTGCATGAATTTTGCATAAAAAACAAAAAAATTTCCTCGCTTCGCGAACATAGCAAAGGGTTTCAATTTTCCACACACATAGTCTATTACTCTGTTACTCCATTACTCTATTATTCTATTACTCTATTACTCTATTACTCTATTACTCAAATACTCTAGTACTCTATTAGTCTACTACTCTATTATTCTATTACTCTATTACTTCACTACTCGATTACTCATATTTGTTTTCAACTCTAGTACTCCCACAAAGTGGGTGTTTTCACCCAAACCCTAAACCCTAAACCCTACACCTTTAGACCCGAACAACCGTAAGCCCTAAACCCTAAACCTTTAAACCCTGAACCTCGGAAGTTGGCACCCTAAACTTTGTGGGCCCCGAAGCTGACCAATACTAGACCTAGAATCTTTAAACCCTAAACCTCGGTGTTCCATTTTGGCAGGTCCTCGAGCCGTGCCAGGAAGCCTAAACCATGAGCCCTAAACCCTAAACCGTGTTTAAGCCTCAAATTGAAACCCTCACATAATTCGCATTTCTGCCACAATCTTCCAAATAATTTGTTTTTCTTCAATAATCTTCCAAATAATTCATTTTTCTTCAACAATCTTCCAAATAATTCGTTTTTCTTCAACAATCTTCCAAATAATTCAACAATCTTCTTAAATCTTCGGTAGTGGCTGAGAAGTACCCCTGCTGAGAAGTACCCCTAGGCTCATGAATGAGTTAGAGAGAGAGAGAGAGAGAGAGAGAGAGAGAGAGAGAGAGAGAGAGAGAAGCGGGCAGAGATGAAGGCAGATACGTCGACTTGATTTACTGCTTATCTTTTTCTCTGTGTCTATTTTTCTCTCTCTGTCTCCCGCTTCCTCTGTCTTTCTCTAATATCTTTGTGTGCGTGTGTCTCTTTCTCACGCTCTGCATGAACACGTGTATAGACATGTAGATGCCATTGGATGTGAGGCGTATGGTCAGTTTACGGTTTGGGTGCACGGTTCACGTAACGTTGAAACCCGGATGACGCAAAACGATGACATGCCAGAGGCGTTGACATGCTATAATTAGAAAGACCTATACAGGAATACCATACTACGAGTATTAAACTAGTTATTCTGAACCCCCGACATGCGCCAAGGAACTCCAAGTATGACGTCACCAGCAAGGTCGGCACTGCTTCCTGGCTTTGGTAAGTGGCGGTGCGATATTCGCAGTTCCGGTGGTGACAGGGGGTACTGAAGGGCTTAAGAGGTTTACGGGTTTCAGGGCTCTGCTAGACTTGGGATCGCTTCGCCCCGGAGCGGGGAACTTGCAGTTTCTGATTCGACGTGACAGAATTCTTCGGGAGGACTATTCAAAAGTGATTCCCGATGCGATTGGATAAAATTCATTGTTGGTGTTATGCAGAGGCTTTGGAGGCCTCCAGGAAGAACACCGAAGCTCCAATGAAGAGCGTTTGACTTCAGTGGTTCTGGGTTTTCGGGTTCGTTCTTGCTTGGTCCTTCCGGTGCATTGCACAAAGTAGTAGTAGATACCAACATGCAAGGTGGTGCGGTTGATGGATAGTCATGCATGACCTTATGCACGGCTCAAAATTTCAATGCTCAACCAAGAGGGTAGGTCAGTGCAGTAATAGTGTAGTCATGCAAGGTGTACACTGCAGGGGCCACAACACTAGAACTACGATGAAGAGCCTGAAGGAACAGTCTTAGTCTTAGTAATCATTGCGACTTATATACTGGTATCCGCAGGAAAGTTGAAGCGGGTACGCGGACTAGATCCCTAAAGGCCCTCAACCTTAAACCCACTAGCATCACCCTGGATCCGTCTCCAAAGGCCCTGAACGATGCCCTGGAGAAGGGCGACAGCGAGACCACCTCCTCCGTGAAGGCTTCTGTGGCCTTCAATGGTTTAGGGATTTAGGGCTTCGGGTTTGGGGTTTTGGGGTTTGAGGTTAAGGCTCCGTCAGCAGCACGCCCCTAGAAGAGCATGCCGCTACATGTTACAAGACGGAGCTTGTCGAGGAAGCTCCCCTAACTTGATGTGCCTGAAGCCTAAAACACCCCAGACGACCCCCGAAACCCGTGTAAGAAGCCCATACCCTCAAGCAAAGTTGACATGCCAAATCCTGATCCTTAGGCATAGGGCATAGGTGTTTAAAACATTCTGAAGACCCGAAGGGCTCCCTGGACACCGTGGGCGAGGCCATCAACAGCGCCTTGGAGCTAGGTTTGTGTCTTCTCGGTTTTCCGGTTTTAGGATTTTGAGGGCTTCTTGAGTTGTGTTGAGGTTCTTTCGGTTGTGGCCCCTCGACGGTTCTGGGAGGCTTCGCTTGCCGAATCCAATTCACCCGTTCCTACTGCTTCCCCAAGGCTTCGACAAGGACGTTGGCATCAAGGACGCGGGATTTGGGCGGTTCAATGATGGTCTTTTTTCGGAGTTTACAAAATACTTGCCTGAAGGTTGAAGGTACTAAGATGTACTAAGCAAGTAGCCTTATTCGTACTTCTGACCTTTTGTGTCAGTTTGTAATCCTAGTTGGGGCGTTTGAAACCTTATCCGTCACTATCCATGACTATCCATGAACCTTCAAGCACATGCTTCTTTTTGGTTCCGGGTTCAGGTGCCCACGAAGGGAGGCAGAGACATCCCTGACTGTTTCCGGCCGGTAGTCTCTGATACATTTCATAGGCTTCGATGGGTTTTATGTTTACACGCAGTATGGCTTCTATAGGTGCTCACAAGTTCTTCAAAGGTTATGGCATGGTATGGGTCGGGTAGTGGGCATGGTAGCGGTGGCAGGGTGGCAGGGTGGCATGGTGTGCTGCGGTGGGGTGGGATCTGGTATGGCATGGCATGACACGGTATGGTAGGCCAAGGTTTCTGTCGTAACTACGTTTGTAGGTGTATAGCTACGTAGATGTGTAATTAAGTAGGTAAGTAAGTAAGCATGCAAGCATGCATGCATGTATGTAAGTATACGCATGTGTACGTGTGGAGGCCTTCAACAATCACAGAGCACGCGAGAGTTTCAGAGGACACCCTCGGCTCGCTCATCCTTTCCGGCACGGACCTCGCGAGCCAGCTGGCGACCAAGGCGCGAGAAGCAAGGTTTAGGTCTGAGGGTTTCAAGGGGCTCAGGGCCTTTAGTCTTGTGTTTCAGGGTTTAGGCGGAAAGGTTCCACGTGTTTGATGAGGGTTCAATCCGAGCTTATACGGTTTGTTTATAAGGTTTTGTCAGGGCTCGACAGGATTCATAGAGTACGCAACCCTTTGAAGGAATGGACTTCAAAGCATGCCAAAACCCTTCCATACTCCCCACCCCTCCCCCAGATACCCTATAGCGTAACTTCGGGCTTGACAGCATCATTTGTCGAATTGCCATTGTCAAGTTTTCATATAAACTCGCAAGACATCCATGTTGAGCTTTTCAAGTCCGCACGACGCGCGACGAGCTCCATCTGTCCCTTGCAATGTTTAGCAAGGGCTCGGTTCTATCGCAAGCCTGGAAGGTCGTGGAGCTGAACGACCAGTACAAGGCCGTTCGCGTAGCTTAAGGCGTTGGCCTTTGGAGGCTGAGGGTTTTGGAAGGCTTGGGGTCTGTTGCTCGCGGGGGGATTTTTCTGCTCTTGGCTCTTGGTGCCTTTCAGGTCACTGATCAGATCAAGTCCAAGATCGACGAGTCCCTGGAGACCTCCAAGAGCAGCTAAGTCTGATGCCAAACTGAGTAGACTTATAGGTGACTGAGCTCAAACCCTCCTGGGGGGTTTCTAGGGTATATGGAGAGTAAGGGTTTAGGCAAACTTCCGACTGAGAGCTTGCGGATGCTTGCGGTACAGAAAGGGCTCAGGCACTGAGTACTGCGAAGTGCAGGGAAAGACAGTCGCACCCTTCTACTGCTGCCAAGAGCTGCCACACTGTGTCGGAATAAGCCCTCGCGGAAGTCATGACTTTTTCCCTGCTCTGCTCGATGTCGGCGAAGAGCCTTTGTGTCTGTGACACAGAGCTGAAGCAGAACCAACGGTTGCTCGTTTAAGCAGTGAACTACCGGATCAGTTTCAAGGCCCCCGATGCCAAGGGGCATGACCACGTCAGCCTCTGGTAATTCTTCCATCGTTCAGAGTGCTCGCTGTCACTGGCAGGTAAAGCTGAAAAGATTGCTCTCTCAGCATTCTTAAAGTTGCACAGAGATCAGGCACAGCAAGTCCTAGCCTCGGATCTGGGTCGCTGGATGCGAGTGGTTTCTGTTGCAAAGTCTTAGGATTTGAAGCGATGACCATTGTTTCCTGCTATGCCGATCCACCCATTTTGAGCTAGGTCTGCTTTTTAGATCTCTTTCTTCGATTTGGGTTCTGCTGAGGTACCTGGCATAGCCGGGGTAATCTTGCCTCTATGTATACCAGCCTTGCCGAGCGGCGCCTAGCGCTTCTGGCCGCTGTCCTTGCAAGGATGGAGCCGGCTAGTTCGCGGTTGCTTTCGGCATGTTTTCCGCCACCCCCGCTGCACAGAAAAACCGCCAACGGCTTCTTGGGCAGGGGTTTGCAGCGTGGCCCTTCAACCCTGCAAACCCTAAACACCTCAGTGCTTCCTTGCAAGGTGCAGCTTCGCGATGTCGAGTATGCCTCCCTTCGAGGCCGGTGCTCCCCTATCCGCGGAAACATGCGGGAACAGGATGATAGCATGCAGGTGCATACCCTGACAAGCAAGATCAGGGTCTGGGTATATCTTTATGGAAAGACTGTTACTTGCTGCAACCTGTTCAGACCTCTTACTAATATACGGACCTTGATAATTAGACTACGGTGTTGGGCCCATTATACTATAGTTATGATAAGGAACACCGAAATTCGTACAGGTAATACATCCCTTATGGACCCCCTTTAAATGATACCTTCAAAAGGGAACCCTGTTCTAATTATCTATATATTATATAGGTCCTTTTTGTTCTCAGTAGGGCTTTCGTTACCAAAGTTTCTCCAGGCCGGCCATGACCACGGCGGTCACGAGCGACTTCACCCCCAAGGCTAAAACGGCGCCAGGGCCTAGCACAATAAGTTTAAGGTCATTGGGAGGTTTCTATAAAGGCTAAGGGTATAGATAATGGGTTGTTCGTGGTTTATGATTGCTTTTATCAGCTTCGGGCATGGTATCACGTTGAGCTTCTTTTTTGCTCTTGCACCGCAGCGCCGTGAGCATCACTTTTGCATGGCAGTGTGCAGCTGCTTTCCTTTCCATGCGCCAGGCTTTCCGTGGAAAGTCCACGAGGACGTGTGTCGTGCGCAGCGGCGGTTGGAAAACATGCCGGGTGTTATGGCTGGATAATTAGGGCCCCCAGGACCACGTAAGCATCATCACGCACGAGAAGCCTTTGTGTTCACGAAAGTGGTCTAATTTGGCATTCTTATTCTTAGGGGTCATTGAGTTGATATACGTGTACATATATATATATATATATATATGCACTCTTGTTCATTTGTTCAATCAGCTATGCGTTTGTGTGTGTATATATATATAAACCCACACCTGGGTCAAGCTATCCAGGCCTTTGCTCTTTCGGGGGACCTTTAAGCACCGTTTGTTGCTTTCGGGTCGAGGGGGTTTAGAAATCTCGCGGTTGAAGCAAGCGATACTACCCCTGGTCTCTGCAATCTTAAGCCTGGACAAAACAGGGGCCTTAGCAATTAACTATACGATTTTGGGGTTCCTTATTCCTAAGTATAGTATAATGGGCCCCAAATCCCCACTCTAGTTATCAAGGCCCCTTTTTTCTATGGGGCCCTTACACCCCTTTTTGGGGATCCCTTTCAGGGAACCCCTACTCGAATTATCAAGGCCCCCAAAAAGTGTCCCAGCGCCCCCGGAGCCGTGGGAGGCGACCTCGTGGAAGCCCTTGAGAAGGCGGCTGCCAAGGTCTCCGAAATCATCGCGAGGCGAGGCTCATCTGCTTTTGGGTTCAGTGTTTAGGGGTTAAGTTTAGGGTTCAAGGGTTGGAGGGTTTAGGGGTTTGAGGGTTTAGCGTTCAAGGGTTTGAGGGTTTGAGGGTTTAGGGTTTGAGGGTTTAGGGTGTAGGGTGCAAGGCTTCTTGGTTTGGGGGCTTCTGCACTTTTGGGGTGTTGGCCAGCGAGCTTTGTTATGCACTGTGCTTCACTTGCATTAGGGCGAAGATGTTCACACACATCTTGTCACCGCACCACACACACACACACCCCTCTTTCTTTTCTCTTTCTATTTGTTTTTTTTGTTCACTCCCTCTCTCTCTCTATACTTATGAACCAATGACTGAAACGATTGGACGGGTGAACGAATGGCGGGGCTGTACGGTTGGATGGATCGGTTTGGAGCGGCTGGGCTGGTCCTGCCATCCTATAAGGGTGAAGCGAGACTGCCTTCTTTCACCTGCCATTTGGACTACTATTTGCTCAAGATAGCTGGGTGCTCGGTACGAGACCTCTTCTTGTGTCGCCATCACAGCTGGCTCTATCTATCAATCCTTCCATCCATCTTTCTGTCAATCTCTCCATTTATTTATCTATCTATCTATCTATCCATCTATCTCTCCATCTTTGTCCCTCCCCCTCTCTTTCTTTATATGCACAACGCCTTCTGCATATAGACAGACATGCATGCATACATACATAGGCTGCGTATATGTATGCGTGTATGCATGTATGTACTTGGTTATGTATGTGTATGTGTGTATATATATATATGTATGTATATACAACCTTACACACGCACACCCACACATGTACATGCACATACTACATGCACATGATCATGTGAATGTCGCCACAGGGCAGAGTGGCTCCTGGATCCGACATCGCCGGAGGCCAAGTCGGCAGCGGAGGCCAAGCGCCGCTCGTTGTGTGTTTTTGTCTTTCTTTATGGCGCTTGTATAGGGATTCGGGTTTAGGTTTAGGGTTTGGGTTAGTTTAGGGGTTTCACATGGGCTGTTATCAGGTTTGTGTAGGTCTTGCAAGGATCTTCGTCACGTTGTCTAGAGGTTCTACAAGGCTTCTCCAGGACAAGAGGCTTCGGAGTCTAGGGCTTAGGAAACCTGTAACAGAGAGTCTTGCACTCAAGTTGTCTGTATGTATGTAGAAATGTACATGTACACTCTCCAGACAGTGCGTACTATGTCATACTTACTAGTTATGTTACACTCCATTATGGGGAGGCGGCACAAGGAACTCCTCATTCCCAGATCCAGAGCCTTGAATGCAACCTTATGGAGCCCTTATTGACTTTTTCTAAACCCTATTGAAATCCCTATGCTCCTGTAGAACCCTGAACCGGTGTCCTGGTGAGCCAGGGCGCGCGGTCCTTCGTGAAACTCTTCTTCGACGAGGGCCAGGTGTGACCTTGGCCAGCTGGTTTAGAGGTTTTGGGGGGTTAGGGTTTAGGGACCCAGAGAACCCGATGCACCTCCCCAATGAAGCATCTGGGTACTTGGAAGAAGCACAAGAACAATCATTGTAATAGAGGTCTCCGGCCGGGATTACTCTAAAGGTGCGTTTAAGGTTCTCAGAAAGGATCTATCATTCATGGCTAAACAGTAAATGCGGCAATTGCTATGCTATAACTATATGTAGCTATACTAGTGTGTCTTCATAACAGTAGCAGCATCAACACCAGCGACAGCACTATAAAGGTAATGGCCGAATCAATCACAAGACCGTTCGAGCACAACCCTTTATGGCAGCCAAGAATACTGACGGATACTATGCAGCGAAAAGCAGTGACTGCTACGTGTTAAGGAGCGTCACCATAAAATGGAAAGACCACTCTACTGTTTACAGGCAACAAAAAAGGTTGATTGACGTGAGAAGGGGATAGATTGGTCCCTGGAGGGATGGCAGTGCCCTAACGTTTAAACCCCAACCATAAAACCGTTTTTACTGCATCCAAACCCTACTTGGAGGATCGTGGGACTTAGTAAGTAAGGTTGTACCTTAATTGGGGTTATAAGTAGTTACAAGTATAGTTACCCAGTTCTCTTTTGTGGTGGCTTTCGGAAGGTGCAGAGCCCCGAAGCTCTCCGCAGCAATGCGAAGGATCTGCCACGACTGCTGGTGGATGGCGGGAACGGGAAAGGGGAGAGTGAATAAATACTGCATCTGGCAGTGTACAATACATTTATGTACATGTAGGTACACATACACATGGCCATATACACATGCATACACGGATTCATCTACACATGTTTGTTTATGTTTGTATACAAAGACGTGTGGTTTTAGTCCACGTCGGGCGAGATCTAGGGTTTGGCGGAAGCCATACACATTGACGCGTGGTGCTGGAGATACGGGCGCGTAGGATATGAAGTAGCTATCATTCACAGTTTCGCAAACCGGCTCATGGAAACTAGTGTGGGCTTGACGTTGAGACGCTCGATCCGTTGCTTCAGGTTCTCTGAAACCCTAGGGCGAAGGAAGATACCTCGGGTACGCTCAAACGTCGCACCTGGGAGGCTTCGACCGAGAGCAAATCTGGGAGGAAATGGAGGCAGAGACCTGGACCCTTGCTGGTGAACCCCAATATAGGGGCCTTATAAATATTATCAAAACTATTTTGGGGTGGCCAAAAACATCAGTATAGTATTACATACCCCAAAACCCTGTTCTAATTATTAAGGCCCCTATAGTAGCCTGGCATGGGAGAACTCCGGTTCTCACCACGTTGGCTAGAATGTGGGTGCGCAGTGCGCGGGGGTTCTGTGGTTTCGAGGTTCGGCAGCTCGGGCCATGGATCACCCTGAAGCCCGTTTCGCCAGGTGCAAAACGTACCTCTTCGACTGCATTTGCAAAGTCCTCAGAGAGCGGGTGGGTCTGTACTGAAGACGTCAAGAATTGCCATTGCTGTCCTTCCGTGATACTGAGAAATGGTAGCACGCCATGGATGCCTAAAATGCGCCTGTATGTCAGAATCGGATATGCAAACCCAAGATGCAAGAGACAACATGAAGGACAGGGGGCTACAAAGACAGAGGAACCACGTTAGAGTGGAAAGGCATCGAGCAGTGACTTGCATCAGGGGGAAGGCCCGCTCAAGCAGAGACAGAGCCAGACGGAAAGGCAGAAAGGAAGCATCAACAAGCAGAAGGACAAAGCCGGTCGCACTTAGCTACCGTCACCGGGGACCCACCCTGTGCCCTCAACCCATGACCGCAACGGACCAGGCGGAAGCGCGTCTCGAAACTGGCCGTGGCGAGCAAGGCCGGTAAGTTCAAGGTTTCCGAGACTCTAATCATACCGGGGCTTTGTGCTATCAAGCCATATAATATTGTCTGTAGCTGAAGCAGGGCTTGTGCTCCCTACACGCTCAGAAGTGGGAGCTTCGACTCTGCTACAGGCGCTAAACTTTCTATATAGCCGATGCTAGGGTAAACACCACGTCTGTGGTTTAGGCACCCTAAACCCTGAAACTCAAGAGTGCCGTGTAAACAGTGCAAACCCTATAAACCCCCGACTAGGACTCGGGTTTTCGTAGGAATCCCAAGGTTCAGCTGGCGCCAAGAAAGCCCTAAGACCGAAACACCCCAAAGCGATTACTTGCCGTTGGTTAGTAGGGAATGGAGGAATGGGGTACAAGTATAACTACTATTACTATCATACTACTACCATATAACTATCATATTACTATCATTATAGCTACTATTGCTACCATTCCTCCATTCCCTACTAACCAATGGTAAGATTAGGGTGCCATCGACCTGACGCTCACCACCAGGGGGGAGCAGGTCCCGGAGGCCCGACTGCTTGGGTTCTAGAAGGGGTAGTATATATGGGAGTTTCCGAAAATTGGGGGTACCTTAAAGGGGATCTATAAGGGTTCTATAAAGGGTTTAGGGTTTAGAGTTTCCGAAAATTTGGGGTACCTTATTTTGGGGTCCTCATAATAAGGATCCTAGCATTGAGGGTACTATATTCGAGTCCCCTGTTTTCGGAAACTCCCATATGTGTTTTTGGGGCATTAGACAGGTTCTTTAACTGTTCTATAGGGGTTGCTGTAAAGGGTAGTTTAGAGGTGCTGACGGGCTTTGGAAAGGCTTCTAGAAGCTCTGTAACAGAAGTATGCGGGGAGCCACTCAGAGGCTGAGTAGGCACTAGTCAGGTTTGAAGACTTCTGGCTTGGGCGTCGACATTTCACGGTGTAGCTACATTTACAGCATTCGGGATTGAGGTCCAGGTATAGTATACACCCCTTACACGCCTTTGACAACTTGAAGGCTTGTGTTTTCTTTTGGGGGCGACTGAAACCTCTCAACGATGTGGGGCGACTGCGAGCATGAAGCCGGAAGTAGCCGGGCGGGAAGTGAGCCTTGACGTGAAGACTGCGGTGGCCCCAGAATAAAAAACGAACACAGCTTGAGTCTCATAGCACTCTTCACTCTGATCCTTAATTGAAGGTGTTGTGCTTCTGGGTGAAACATCGATATGCGTGGGAACTTGCAGGCTTTCTAACCGTCGTCGTTCTAGCATGCCACCTTGGGGCATGTCTGATAGTTCGTCCTTTCACAAGCTAAACCCCAAGCCCAACAAAGCTACAACCTGCATGCAAAATCCTGAGCCAAAGAAACTCTAGAACCCAAAGCCCGTACATCAACGGACCTCAGTTCCCCAAAAGCCCTGAACCCTGCAAACAGGCATTGAACCGAAGTCCGCAAACTACACAGCCCAATTCACCTCTGAGTTAGACAATTATGCATTGAAGCAGAGCAGGCCTTAACCCTGGATAACCTATCTTCTTAGGGTTCCTTAGTATGATTTCCTAATACAAGTCCTTAAAAAGGTGGATCCTTCATGGTTAAGGTATGGTTTAAGTTCCGAGAGTCCCTTTTTCTCTGCACCGGGGGGAATTCGCAAGGCGCCGAAAGCGACGGAGCTTGGCCCCGAAGAGGACGGCGAGGAGTTGCCCAAGAAGAAGGCGTGTGATTTCGGCTTCGTCTTGTTGCATTTTTTTTTTCAGGGCTTTTGGGTTTTCTGGCTTCTTATCATAACTACTTCAGACTATCCCCTCCCCCCCCCCCGGCAATAACAGGACATCTCGGCCTCCATACCAGGCTTCTCCGGGTCCAAAAGGCATTGCATTGGGCGACGTTGGACTGTTGCTTTCGCGGTTCGCTTCTGAAGGCCGGAGAGCACAAGACGCCTGAGCCCCGAACACTTTGCCTCGCCTCATGCAGGGCTGATCATTGGTTGTTGGATACTGGAGAGCCAAACTGTTGTTTTCACAGTAAGAAGCCCTGCGCACATCAAGGGGCTTGGATACCTAGGATGAGCCACTGCAGACTACCAAACCTTCTGACATGGAACAACTGAGCAAGCTCTCTTCAGCATGGCATGAGTGTTCCCTACGCTGCATCGCACAAGTCCCTGTCTTGCGATGGAGGTTCGGGCCAAGGAAAGCTCGAAGAAAGGCCGGACCGGGGGATTCAAGGAGGCTTTACATTGTGTTTGTTCAGAGCGTTATGAACAGGCCTCGGAAGGGGATAGGGCTCCCGTAGGGCTTATCGGGGCTGTACATCGATTTGAGAGCCCAGGGACCAACACCTCTTCACAAGCAGGACTTGCGAGGGCTTGTGCTTTTCTCCTTTAAGGACCCCTCCAAAGAATATAGGATACGGTGTGCTGCTTTGCGTTGAAGGCTTTCCTTGACGACTCAGAAGCGAAGAAACTTCTGCAAGCCACATATTCCCCACAACTCAGCAAAATCCTTAAGTCATATTGAGCAACCCAATACAATCTAAGCTACACTTTTGGCTTAAACAACCCTTCATGACTCGAATTGGTACCCGGAAGAGGTAGTCAAGGGTGGGCTGTGGGGGCAGTGGGCAGAGTTTTGTCACTGAGCCTTGTGAAGCCCTAGTGGGTAAGGAGCAGGCATACAAAGACCTAAGATCGTCATTCCAAGTCTTCCCATCACTAAACCTTAAGGAGCAGGCATACTAATAATATCCTATAATAGCCTATAGTAGCCCATAATAGCCCATCATAGCCCATAATACCCTATACTGGCCTAAAAACCTTAAGCAAAGCCCGGCGGCTTTCGTTTCTCTTAGCAGGGCGCCAAAGAGCCGAAGAGCCGGAGGAGGCGGCGGTTTTCGAGTACAAAACGGGTGGTTGGGTAGACATAACTATGGTCCCTTTTTGGGTACCCTAAATAATAGGTGCCGTATTATAATAAGGACCCAAAGAGGGACCCTAGTTTTGACAACTACCCACATAGTTAGGAATATCTATTGTATTAGGGCCCTATTATATTCCTGTTATACCACCATTTCAGGGACCCAAAGCCCCCAAAGTAGTTCCTTTTGGGGGTTCATATATAGAATCCGATAAGGTAATCCAAAAAGGGAACTACTTTGGGGCCTCTGGGTAGGAATATCGTACCTGAAGCATAAGCCCCACGAGCTAGTTATCATCGCAGTCTGATCATCCAAGCCGGTGCACGAGTGAGGTAGAGCTGGGTGTATGGCTTGAGGGCTTTTGGGCGCATGAAGGCTCCAGGAGTTGAGGGAATTGTGGTTCCAGGGCTTGGCTTTGCTGCCTCGGCGCTTTATGGCTCGGGCTTGGAGCTGCGAACTTGGGGCCCTATGACAGGAGCTCACGACATGCGAAGCCGAAGCCCTTTAGTCCTGAAAAGGCCCGAATAGGAAAAGCCCTATAGGGCATAGACCCAAACCCCACAAGGCCACCCAAGCTTTGTTTTGCCGTCCTAACCCGGCGAGGCAGTGGCAGAGGAGGTGCCAGAGGGCCAGGAGGCGACCCCCCCCCTCCCACTTTGACTTCGCAGGTGCTGAGAGGCTTTTCTTCCGGAGTTGTGCAAGTTTGCACATCGGACCTTGTTCATGAGGGTATGTCGGGTGTGTTTGTAGGGTGTGTTCATGGGGTTTCATACAGGGATTTAAGCACCTTCTGTTTTGAAGGTCCATACAGGGAAACGTACGACAGCCATAAGCCCTGGATACTTTCCGGTTCAGGGTGTAGCATTTTAGGATCCTGGGCCTTTTTGGGCCTTAGTTTGAGGGGTCTTCTGGGGTTGGGGACTTGGTTGTTGAGCAGGTGGAAGCTTTCTGAATGCAGTCTTATGGGGCTGCAGGCTCCTTACTATGATTTAGGTAGGATTCCTCCGGCAGGCGGGGCCCTCTGGGAAAAAATCCTACTATGTTGTGAGGCTTGGAGCTACAGGCAGACTCTAGTATTTAAATGTGCACAACCCTCTTCGGGGTACCCAGAATCAGGTTCCTACTGACTACGTCGCGCTCTTTAATGCGCTCTCTATGTACTCTGACCCCAAGTACCCTAATTTTGCCCGAGCAAGGCTGCGAAAGCGGCTGATGGCAACGAGGACCTCTGATGCATGAACTGAGACTGTTGCTCTGTTGACTAGTGCGGAAATCCAAAGACAGTCAGGGTTTGGGTTAGAGCAGGAGAGAGGCTTTCAGGCGTTTTATTGGAGTTGGGGCTGCAAACAGCGGAAGGAAGGTTTGGAAGCGTAAGCATGCGTTGGCCCCCACTGCAAGTCTGCAAGGGGATCATTTGGCTAGAATCGTGAACTTACTGTAGTAGTTTGGATTGGGTCAGAGATTGTGATGCGCGCCACACGTACGATACAGTAATGGTTTCGTTTGGCCAAATGTCCTTTTGTTGGGCTTTAGTCGTTTTAGGCTTGGGCTTTGCTACTTAGGTGGCGTGGTGAACGGAAATGAGATGTGCTACATGCAGGACTTCTTTAGCCTTGACGACATGGAGAAGTTTGCCGACATGGCCGATACGGGCACGATGAGGCAAGAAAGAGTTTACTGGACAAAAGACTGCACTGCAAAAGTCTGCAAGCTTCAGATACCTGCAGTCGCACATTGCGATGTCTGCAGTTTCGGCATGACCCTTTCACGATTACTCATGCATTACTACTTGCTGCAGAAATTGTTGTTGTACTTGTCTTAGTCTTCAGGCTCGACGAGGATGCGGACGAAAGCGATTTCGACCTCCTCGAGGACTCGAGCCGTCTGCAAGAGTCTCCCAATTTACAAGCTCTCTCTGGTGTGCCGCGTGTCTATGGGCCCATACCGTTTAGTTACCCAGTTTTCCAGGCGGGTCAAGGCTCGCAACACATTCATTTGCATCTGTGTTGGCAACTCGTAGCATGTAGCCCCGGCCCTGCGAAGAAAGTGTGCAAGGTCATAGCCGGGGAAAGGGGTTTTTGTTTGTTGGTGTGTCTCTCTAAACTCTAAACCCCGGAACCTTAAAATCTATACCTTAACCCTTGAATCCTGCATAGAAGTACGTGTATGACGGTCGAGCCGGCCGCTCTGTTCCCAAGAGGCCGGAGATGAGGATGGGGATGATGAGGTCCGGAGCCTATCATAGCGGGGAACTTGTGGGATTCGCATTGATTCGTGTGTTCCTTTGCTTGCAGTCTTCAATTGTGAAGCTTGTCTCGACTGGCGCAGCCTGCATATTCGAGCTACAGAGGCGGCGAATGCGACGTTCGCCGACTTCTTCGGGACACCAGGCGATGCCGATGCCAGAGCCCAGTACACCGCAAGGGATATGTGGATGTGCGTGCTCGGAGCGTGGCTCATGCATTCGCACGAGTTTCCAATTATCGTCGTCTCGTCACGCTCCGTCGGGCCCATCGCAAGTTGCAAACACTACCTTAGCTCTAGCATCCAGTGATCAACAGCAAACGCGTCCGGATACCCCTGAACTGCGTGCGTGTACCTAGCTGAAATCACCACGGTGAGGAAGCATGCTCCCTCACTGAACTACATATCCCATCCCTACTACGGCAACTTAGGTTAAGTTCTGCAATAGGCACCCAGTTACGGGCTCCTCCGTCTTCGGAAACCCAACGAATTTCCCGGTGACGATGTGTCATGATGCCAGATGGCAAAGCCACGAAGTCCGCCACGGGTGGGAAGGCTGCAAAGGCGCAGATCGGGCTTTGGAGCTAGTTTTTCACGAGAAGGAGAAGGGAGGGCTTGTGCCCCTTTCGCCGCACCGGGCCCTGACTGAACCCAACCTGGAGCTTTTTCGCAATGCCAGGCCAGCCAAGGAGGAAAGAAAGCCCAGACTGAAGAGTCTGATGCAGAGGCAGTGGACATGTCGCAGAGTTGCAGCGTGCTGGGGGTGCAGGCCGCTGTGCCAACGGTCTATAGCTCCCTGAACATCATGCCTGTGTTCTGACTCTGCGGAGGTACTGGAGGACGAGGACGCGGAGGAGGAGGAGGCCGCTTCGTATTGGTAAGCTGCGCATGGATAAAAGTGTTGATTGTCACAAGTGCGCTCACAATTCGACAATCATGCCCAGGGCATTGCCTTCCGTTCTTCTGGAGTGCCATGTATCTCATCGTAAGGAAGAACCCGAAGAGCTGGAGGAGCTCGATGAGGAGGCCGACAAAAGGGGTTTATTCCTCTTGGAGAAATAGACTAGTTACCTTTGGTTAGTAGGGAATGGAAGAATGGTTGTCATAATTCAAGCCCATTCCTCCATTCCGTACTAACCAAAGGTAAGGAAATGGACTAGGGGACGTACTTTTGTGGTCTTTTTTCATACTCGCAGATCCATGCCTTCCAATTCATCGTCCTGTCTTTAGAAGCCGGGGTCATTAGTAACATGATTCCCTTCTCGCCCGCAGCATTTTGCGTATGATTTGCCCCGTACCGCCATTTTAAATATTCAAGCGCCCGTGTTACTTGAAGTATTACAGGGATCCTGTAGCTTTCTGGACTTGGAAGAGTCCGCTGATGCGGCATTTCATCCCGAACAAACAGCCTTCAGCCAGAGTGGCCAATGCCGACTTGAACCAAGGGATTCCTTGCGTTTGGAAAGCAGTCCAATACCGTTTTTAAAAGCCTACGAACCCATATTGTCATATTGTGGAAGCCTATGTTACACTCGAACCCGATGAAATCCTAGGAGCGCCTGAGCCTGTTTGGAACTTCCTTAAACTCCATATCTTATACCCCAGACCCTAAATTCCAAAAAAGCCTTCCGAGCACCCTATATGCACTACTAAACCCTCAACCCCAAGACCCTGTGAGAAGAGCCCTGGGAGGAGAAGGCACTCGAGGCCCAGCTGAAGGCTCTCCAGTCCGGCGAGGACGCGCCGAGAAGACCACGCTGAGGGCCTTTCCTTCGAAGCTTTTCGGGGCTTTCACTCTAAATGGACAATGAGACGGTAGAACTAGACTATGGGGTTTTGGTGTCTTTACATTGAATAGATAACACTATTGACGCTCATGGTGACGAGCAGTATTGTTGTAGGGGTTTATCTTGTGATTAGTTCCCCGGTCTTCTTGGGATGCTAAGAAGAGAGTCTCGCACATGAAAACCCTCTGTGCAACCCCATATGGTTTACAATCTTACGGTTTAGGGACCTCAACCCCGGTATCGCTCAGGCTCGTCTTTCGGAGGTCTTGCGTCGAGGCTCTTCCCTTGCCCCGTTTGCGTCATGCTTCCTCACTTAAGCCCTGCACAAACCCTACAAACCCATGGATCACATACATCTTACAGCCCAGGCGCAGAACCCTGTTAGTCGTACTCCGAAGCTCATAGATCCGAAGAGCCTTCGGAGGACGATGAGGGCGAAGAGGAGGAGCAGAAGGAGGAGGATGAGGAGGGCGAGGCTTTGGACAGGGCGGAGCTCCAAGCGCCTCTATAAGGCTACTAGACCACAAGGGGCTAGGGTTCTCTAAGGCTACGGTGTACCTGCGAATTTTGGGGCGCTGTTTATGCTAGATAGGTGTAGGTGTGGGCCAGGCTCAAAGATCTTCGCATGAGACGCCTTTGCGATCCTTTTGGAGCCGTCCGAACCCGGTAAGCGAACTGCACGGCAGGTCACTGGAAAGGAAGACGGTGAGGACGGTGCAGGCGGCCATGAAAAGTAAGTGATCTAAGTCGAGAGTTCCAGTGGGGACGGGAAGCAAGCAGCATCACGGTCTTGGGAGCAATCACTCTTTGCGAACCGGTGCTTCCATTCTCCTGGAATCTGCACATCTTCATGACGATCCACATCTCAGATAATTTTTGAGCTGTTCGGAGCGAGCAGTGGCGCCCTGTTGTTTCGATGCTGATCTTGGCAGGGAAACCTGGCTCAAAGGGCAAGGAGAAGTCTGTCTACGAAATGGACAGGCGCGGGTTTCCCGATAGAATTGACGATGCACCGACTTGCCATCGACAATTCAGAATAGTTCTTGGCCTTTGATCGCACTCGGGGCGTCCTTCACAGAAAGGCCAGTACATTTGCCTAAAGACTTTGTTTGACATCACCCACAATGTGGCATGTTCAAAAGAAGCTACGGGCATCACCGTGTTCATTTTCCCTGGTTGAATGTTCTGCCGCCTCATGATGATGGGATTGCGTGTTGTGTTTTTCAATGGTCTGGTTTCGGAAGCACACAGGCTGTCGATCAAAGACATGCAGGCTTTCTTTCGCAAGCCAGCGTTAGCATTGGACTCTGGTATTTGATTCCCGCTTTATCTTCAGGCATAGAGCACCCCTTGCCCAGGTTTTGACTTTTTTTGGTGATTTGCTTAACTAGGTGCGACGAGAACTGAATTAGATCATGAGAAATTGAAATAACTTAGGCGATCAAGGAGGGTGGTGGTGCTAGATCGGCTGCTTGCTATGAAACTGGGCAGATCTGCCAGCGTGCGGACTAACTACACATCTGAAGCTTAAGCAGACCCAAACCACAGGCGAAAATCAGACATACTGAGGAACCCTCAAGGTATCATGGACGCCGCCAAAACTACATTTTCGTGCAAGCAGTGGTTTGTTGCAACAGCCTTCATACCGAAATCAAAAGCAGCAGCAATAGCTGTTACTTCGACCTCCACATCTGCTGCAAGGCGACTGCAGTCGCTGGAAGAGGAGGTGCGGAAGCTGGAGGAAGAGCAGCTTTGGCCTCAGTGAGTTGCACCGATGCTTAAACATGCATGTAGGGGGAGGTAGAGGAAACTAGTACTTGGTAATTAGTTGTCAGTGGTTATGGATGAACAGGCAGACACGTACATACATACACATACATGTACATGCACACATACACATACGAATGTAATGGATGCGCATATGTCTATGTGCATCTGTATGATTACGTTCGTGTTGTTCGTGTTCGTGAAGATATGTATGTGCGTACTATGAAATTTGCGGATGCATGTTTGTTTGTCTGTCTGTCCGTTTGTCTGTTTGTCAGTCTGCCTGCCTGCCGGTCTGTCCATGCATTCATGGCTGGACGGACGGATGGAATACGGATGGATGCACATGCTTGTGTTCGTATATGCTTTGGGCATGTGCTGGTTCCACCAAGGCTGCAAGAGAAGAGCTGGGAAATGAAGGGAGAGGCCGGTCCTTCTTGTGCAACAATTAGCCACAGACTAGGCGCTTCACGCTCCTCAGATTAGGCTGGGGTGATTCTGTGAGGGCTTCTGTAAGCATTGCATTGTCTGGAAGAGTTCGGGGTGTTAGTTAGTTGTCAGGGCTTTTGGGCTTTCGGTCCAGTCTTGAGGAAGCCAGATCGTGCTGGAGATCACTTGCATGACAGCACGGAGATCGGAAGTGCAGACCACCGATAGCTTCATGCGTGCTACCCTGCAACAAACTACCACTGGCAAAGTATCGACCCTTCTCACTAATTTCCGGGGCAATGTACGAGTACATGCGTGCTGCGGCTTGAGCTTCAACCTACAGGAAGTGTCAGGCAGGTACAATGCCCACTCTACGTGCTGCGAGGGGGATTGGATTTGGCACCTGCGTGCAGAATTGCGCTTTTTGAGTCTTGTTTTGCCAAACTGTAGACGGAGATCATTTTTCGTTTTGTAGCAGCTATTCGCAAGCATGATATCGGAGCAGCTGTTTGGGTCAGGTCAATGCGAGGAATCGACCACTGAACTCTCTCCTGGAGGTGCCCCGGTTACAATTCTGTTACTGGCTCTTCGTACGGGACTCGCGTTAAACTGGACCATGGTGACCATACGAATATTCGTTGCGTGAAGAGTGTCTTTGGTACGGTTTAGTCACTTCAACAGGAAGCTCCAGAATTTGCGATTTCGGCGTGAGCCCGAGCTACCCAGAACCCTCATCCAAACCCGTAGTCCACCATACCAGTCTACGACCACCCCACCCCCAATAAACAGCCTGTGTTATCGTCATTCATTGAGACATCGCTGTTCCACAAGAAAACACCACCCCAACAACAGCCTTGCCACTTGGGCTGGGCTTGGCTTGAAGCTGCCCCGAATGAAGGGGCGAAGTCGAGCTCTCTCTTGCAGCTCTTCATTGTGGCTTAGGGCCTCAGGGCTTCCGGTCTGGGTTTTTGAGGGCTGTTGGGTTCGGGCGTTTGAGTGAAATTTGGGGGTTCCGCCCTAAGCCCCACTGTCATCTGCTATTATTCCGGCCTTTTTCGAGCATTTTTCACACCTGTCCTAAAAATGTGATGGTAAATCGTTAAGACCCCTCTATTGGTTACTTAGTTCTCTGCTCTCTTAAGCAGGTAGCTCTGGACCAGCCCATGACGCACTTCGCTGCCCGCCGGGCGGAGGACCGAGAGAGATGTCGGAAAGATGGAGCCCTTGGGCGGTTTAGGGGCATTTGGCTGAATCTGTTGCAGGATTCTTAGGGTGCTTCTGCAAGATTCTATTCGGGATGGTCGCCGTGCTGACCACATGATCGCAGGAACACTCGAACCGGTTTCCTTGAGAGTTCCGGTGGTGATAGGTCCGATTATCTTGAATTGGTAGTGACTTGAAAAGAGGAGTCTCTTAGCAAACTCATGTCCGGGAAGTGGTCAAGCGAACGACAGAGGCACCTGTGCCAAAGTTGCAGTGGCAGTGCTCGAGTGCAGAGACGAGCGGACGTCGTGCAAAAGCCCTGAGCTCCATGTTCAAAGCCACAGACCGGGGATAATTCTGTGAAGCTTCGAGGAGACCGCAGGGGATGTGGAGTTGGACGAACAGGCGCGGTCTTGCCAAGCTCCTTGAGCATTCGATAGCCGGTGATGTTGCTGAATTTTAAATTTTGGAGTATTGTATGAAGGCCGTGATAGGACATCGTTCGACATATAATGGGCATGGCTTTTTCTTTCATATGGACATCTTTCTTCTATTTCATCCAAGTTTGGGCGGTCATGGTGTCGAGGGTCAGGAGTTCCTCAGCATCCACCCGACTGAACAATTATGCTAGATGTTCTGGGACATGACAGGACATGAACCCAAACTCTCAGCGTCTACAGAACCCTCTACAATGACTCTGACATAGAATTAAATTTTGCATGCATGCATACATACATGCATATATGCACATGTATATATATATATACATACACACACACACATTTTAAGTATGCATGCATGCATGCATGCATACATAAAATGTGTGTGCACACGTGTGAATGCTCGTTCGTTTGGTCTGTCTGTGTTTGGTTTATATCTTTCTATATTCATGATGCTCATGTATTGAATGAATCATTGCTGCGTGTTTTCTTGAAACATTTACCCCTTATACTGTGCGCGCGCTTGGTTTGTCATACCCGTTTTACTTCAACTGTCATATGTTCGCACTTTCTAGTATGCTGTTCCTGTATGATATGATGCGGCATATGTTATGGTGCGGTTTGTGTATATGTACGTATGTATGTATGTATGTATGTATGTAGCTGATTCCATGGTGCACACTCTACGCTACATTGCTTACATCAAGTTTCATGTAGCGTCCTCTCACCTACATGATGTAATTATACATTACAGGCGGTTTTGTAAGTTTTGCATATCTGGCGTTGGATACTCTCTTGTCGTTTGTTTTTCATAGAGACGATCGACTACCGGGTCCTTCCTTTCATCCTTTCAGGCCATGGAAGATGCCCCGGGCGCCGATGCTGCAGCGGAACGGCGACCGAAGCTGGATCTCGAGGCGTCCCGAAGAGAGGATCTCCGGTGAACGTCCGAAACCCTAAACTCTAGCTAGAGTTTCTTCTGAGTTGCTCCGGCTCCTATGAGGAATTCTATCAGGGTTCTGCGAGTGTTCGATAAGGGTTCAGGGTTTGAGGCAGAGGTGCACAGGGAGGTTTTTGAAAAGGCTCTGCTTGGATGAATGAGGGTTTGTTTCCTTTTTGTGCCAGGTGGGGTCCCTTTCATTTCAGGGCCTTGGCTATGCTGACTATGCTATTTGGGTGACAAAGCAGTGTCTCAGTGGGGTCTTATTGCAAGAGTGACGTCCTATTTTGGACGCCCAGACGCTTGCCGAAATGAAGGGAACTGCTGTAAGTTGGGGACCAACTCATGACCCTTCTGGGGGATTTGGCCTGGTCGCAGCCAGGATTTGGGTGGTGAGTTCCCCTAAACTTCAGGCCATTATCAAGCAGCGCATCTGGGACGAAGCTTTCGACGACGTGGCCTCGCACTGAGAGCCTCGAGTCCTGCGTTTGTTGTGGCCAGGCTGGAGCTTCAGGGCTATTGTCAGAACCGGACCGGACAAGAATAACATACGATAATATAAATATAGAATACCATAATAATAGAGATACAATCCCCGCCTCAACTCGAAGCTCGATTTTGTGGAATTACCTTGGCTGTCCGGAATCGTAGTACATTCGACAGCTCAGGGCTCCTTTGCTCGCGTTTCGAGGTGCGCAAAGCTCAGCTTCCACCATCCCAGCGACCACAAGGGGCGGAGGAGGACACCGGCCATCCTGTCAAGGGGCCATGCGATAGGATAAGACAACATAATCTGAGACAACATGATAATAAAGATAACATACTATACTATAGATACACTATTATGATAAAAGCTAGGACTGTAATCGGTGTGTGGTTGCCTGGGTCCTGGTTGTGAAGCGCCCTGGTTGTGAAGCGTCGCTTTCATGAGTCTGCTTTGGTTTGAACGACCAAACCCCCCCAACGTGGCCCTCTTATAAGACTTACACTTCTATTAAGGGCACTTTAGGGTTTTATGGGGCTGATAAGGCTTTTGAGGGCTCTATAGGGTTTTATGGCATTTTATGGGGCTTATGATTGAAAGAATGCCCGCAGGATGCCGTGGAGACCCTGAACTTCGAGAAGAGTCGCGTGGGCCTCGGCGACATCTACGCCAAGCAGTACGAGGCGATCGTTTCATCGGAGGGGGGGGGGGGGGGGGGGGGGGGGGGTCCCTTTAGGCGGAAGAGGTCAAGTTTATCCAACTGGTGAAAAAAGCAATAATGTCGGCTTTAGCCCTATGCCACAAATAGAGCAGTCGTAGTGACAGTAGGGATAGGATAGTACTGTAGCAATAGTAGTCGTATAGAGGTAATCATCATACTGTCTTGGCTTATCACAGGTCATATGCACGCCCAGACTTTTTCGTCAGATGTGATGGGGCTCCTTGAGCTGAAGACCGCAGCGGGCAGCAGGCGGAGATGCTGGGCCACCAAACGGATCAGCAGAAAGCCGAAGACAAGGACAGCCCCCGGTCGCGTATAGCTTAGGCTATGTCGGCTTGCGGTTTCCCAGTGTAGTTTACGATATGTTCCTGGGTTGAAGGGTGTTGGACTGGGAAGCTCACTGTTGGGCCTTAAGCAGAGCACCGGGCGGATCTTAGTGCTTTGCAGTAGGTTTCAGTATACGATCGTACAGTACATAATTATAGGAGCCTATTCTGGAGAAGTGTTATGGTACTTTTTTATGCATGCTCCTCGGTGACTTCTCAGCAGGTCATAGAAACAGCGGAAGCAGCAAGAGAACTCCCAACGTAGAACTGCCCTCCCGTGAGCAGTAACAATACTGGAAGAAGAGCAGTTACAGGAATGGTTGTAGTCATTGTAGTCATAGCAACATAGCTGTTCACTTGGCCCCATAAACGTCGTAAGCCCGGCCCTCTTCGGGTTCGTGCCATAGCGATACTACGGAAACAAAGGCAAAGGCATGCTTTCCTTATCGAAACTTACATGTTCGTTCCTTGAGCAGTCATGTCAGGAGAAGGCTGAGCTCAAGCAGCTTTTCGCCAAGCTCATGTGCCCAACACTCGCTTCGAAGCTTCTAAGTGCTGCTGCATCTCTGTTGGATCCCTTTGGCTTTTGCTCAGTTGCTTGGAGCTCATCATGTCCAATTCTGCTTGTGCGGAGATCTGGATCCTGTTTGGCACCCAAATTTTAAAGCTTAAGAAGGTCTGACATTCTGTCCCCTGGCTCGAACCAAGCTTGTGGCAGTGAGCTGTCCCCGTAAAAATACGAGAATCAGGTGACTCCGCGATGGAAGCACGCGAGCCTCAGCCGGTTCGAAATCCAAAACTCTCACCCCGATGACTAAAACGCATGCGTGAGACTCAAAAGGCAAGGAGCACCCAGAAACTTCACAGAACCCCTTAGTCCAGGATTGTTTACTCGGAACTCCTTTGAAGCGAAGACGGTCCTTTGATTCGATCGAATGAGAGCAGTGGCTGTGTAAAGATGTGTGATGGCCGCTGGACAACTAGACCTTCGCCAAGGTGGGTTGAGGCTGGGCAGCATCTCCCCCATCCTAGTTCCCATCTTCACTGGAGTTTGTTGAAAGCTGACTCTATTGGCACGTTCAACACCCTAATCTCTGCACCAAAACTATTTTTTTAATCTGAACCATTTTGGTAAACCTAACTGCTACGAAAAGTCTTCGAAAGTCCTAAACCTGTGAATCCGAAGCCCGAAGCTCTCTCGCAGATCCGTGGTGCCGCAACGGCGCTGGGACTCCTCGCTGCTGGTAGTGCCTTGGCTCATCCTTGCGTGGGCCTCCCCGAACCCACGCAAGCATGATCCCTTGGCTTGGGTTAGTTGGTTCTCATCTTCCCTAGCGGGCCGGAGCTGAAACTCCGGACTTCCTGAGAAGCGCTGCGAGTGCAGGAGCCGGAAGCAGCTGCGCGACGAGCGCGTCAGTCCGAGAGCGACATCGCCGCCTCACAGAGTCATGTTGCCAGCCCCTCAGAGTTTAAAGGTTCAGGGGCTTTAGAGTTTAGAGGTTACAGGTCGTACCTGCGGTGGTTACGTGGGTCCTGAGGACTATGCTGCCATCTCTTGCGTCCCTTTGCACCCTGGCCGTAGCATCGCAGGTCACGGAGGAAGTGCTTGAGCAGCCCAAGGCCTGCTGCGTTTTCCAGGGAAGCAAGCAACAATAATGATATAGTACTGGTAAGAGTAATCAATAAGAGTAAGAACAAGAATAGAAAGAACTAATATAGTAAGCATAAGTATAGGCTCCAAGAAATCCTGTGATCGACAAGTTTTCTCAAGATCGGGATCCTTGAGTCATTTCTGTGAGCCGTCTTCAAATCGTGGGCGTGCTCAAACCTGTAGCTGTTCAAGCATCTTGTTCAGTATTTACAGTAAGACCATTTTCAGTGCGAACAACAGTTGTGATTGTTGCAGTGGTTTGGTATGCGGTGTTGTTTGTGGTGTTAGTCCTTTTCCGTGGTTTTGCGTTTTGTTATTACCACGTGGATTCCGTTGTTGTCATGTACCACAACCATCATCCTGACCATTATTGCTGTTACCCTGCTTCCTCCTACTTGTAAGATCAGTTGCGGCAGCTGTGTTGTTCAGCGCACGGCGCACAACCCAACTCTGGAAAAGTCGTCAAAAAGCACACCGTTAATCGCAACCGCCCTAGAACCTAAACCCAGAAAGCCCGAAAGCTCCCAAAACCCCTAAACCCTAAAGCGCCCTAAAATCTCCCTAAAACCCAAAAAGTATGCTAAAAGCGCATCCCGGTGCCAGGCCGAAGGCCCCAAGACGCGCTGGGCTGGCCCCGGCTCGGGCTACCCGCGACCTGCGCGAGGATGCGCGGGCTCTTTCAAACCATCCTCGAAGGGGGTTTCTTGAGGGTTCAGGATTTGGGGCAAGGTTTGGGGCCTTCAGGGGCTCGGTGTAGAAGGCCATGATTTCAACAGACTCTGTTTGTTTGCGGATCAATTGCAGTTCGTCAGAACACGGCCGGAGCTGCTCAGCTGCGTGTCGAGTTCCGAGACAAAGCCAGCCTAGAGCCAGTGCATGATAGCAGAACTCTAAACCCAAAACCTCTCAGCCCAAACCCCTACGGCCCCTTTACATCCCCAGACCCTGAACCCGAACATCAACCCCTACTTCTTCTCTACACCCCCAAACCCTGGGACCCTGAGCCCGAGCATCAACCCCTGAAGGACCCTACGATGTCAAGCAGAGCTTCCAGACCCAGACGACCTCTGCGAGCACTTCCAGGCGCCTGGGCGGTTCGATTTTCAGGCTCCTTCTGTTTACCTGTTGTAGAGTGTAGGGTGTATGTATATATATATATATATATATATGTATGGTTTGGGGTTTCTTCTTCTGTGTACCGGTTATAGAGTTTAGGGTATATCGGGTTTAGGGCCTTTAGGGTAGGGTGTTGGGTTTAGGGAGCTTGCCTTGGGGTTCGGGGCTTTAGGCCGTTTAGGCTACCTAACTTAAGTTTAGGGCTTCGGGGGCCCCCGTGGCGGCGTTTGTCAACGGACAGATCGGTGCATTGACGTCGTGGAGGTCCCATCTTCCGGGCTTTGGAGTACCATACTTTAATACTTGTTTCTTAGAGGAACCACTATGAAAGAGAAGTTTATACTTTTTCTCAGTGGTTACGTAAACGCCCAGTCTTGGATTCCAAGCAATCTTAAAGACCGCGGTACATGGCCATCCTGTAACAATCAACCCTGACACAAACGAGGTATCGATGTGGGAAGGTATTGTAATTTCCCTTATTCTTTATTATAGCGCCAAAGTTGAAAAGAAAATTGGGAGTGGGGGACCGTTGAAATCGACACCCGGGAAATTCTGCTTCCTGGGACCCTTGACCTGGAAGCCTCGTCTTGTTTCTGTCATGGACCAGGACCCTCATTGTAACCTCAAACCTTAGGGGTACTTAGAAATATGTATGAAATCTTTGGTTATTATAATCCCTACGAAACAGCTAAAATTACAATTTTTGCTAGGGTTCTGAGTTCAGTATAGAAACAGGGGTACATGATCCCAAGTAATTGGTACTTAGGGTCGAATGGAGGATCTAGGGAGCCACAAGGTGCCAAAAAGGGGACTAGGCCGCTGTTGCAAGCCGTCCACAAGGAGTTTCCTCTTCGGAGAAAGGAGGTAAAAGGCCTGAAACCCCAAAGGCCTAGACTCAGACTACGGTGGATGATATAAATCCTGCATTACCCATAATAATAAGGAATATACCATAATTCCCATAGTTTGGAGTCCTTAGGGTAATGCAGGATTTATATCATCCACCGTAGAACCCTCAAGCTTCAAGAGCAAAGGCATGCCACGAGGCCGCGAGTGAACGTCGTGTGGCACAAGATGTCCGACCTACGGTGGCTTGCCTGGATTATTTTCTTATAGGATTTGGGGTCAAAACGGGGGGCAAGGGCCAGATGTCTGTAGAGGATCTTGTAAGGGTGCTGTTGGTTTTTGCACAGGCTTGCTCTCCAAGGATCTCAGACTTAGCAAGTACAGTTACAAAGCGCAGCTTTAAATACTTCTGAACCAGATGAAGATACTGATTTGCGATTTACGGCGTTTGTCTGTGTGTGTGTTGGATTGAGGGCGGTGAGGATTTGTGAGGCGAAATGTTCGATAGTCGTCCTCGCCATCCTCATAGTAATAATCGTGGTTTGTAGGTGAGGGGCGGGGCACTTCCGCATTGTTGTGCCATGTGCACGCAGGAGTGTCATTCGCAAAGTTGTGGTTGGAGCAACGCCGAAGCGGCCGGAGCAAGTCTTGAATCTCTGATGTTGCAGGCCGCTCCTTTTGGCGCTTTCCGTAAACCCCGAACCCTGAACCTTGGATCCTGGTCCTGTCCTTGAAGCCTTACCCCGGACTGCGAGATAATCCGCAAGGTTACATGATCACGAGCCTGTGTCGCGTGCTCATCTGGAACAGCCTCGGCTGCCCGTGGTTCACATGCATGTGGCTTCGCCTGAAAACAACATCTCATGGGGGTTTGGGTTTATGGTTACCGTAACAACAGCACGCTGATAATCCTCCTCTATGGTTTTTCTTTCCCCAAAAAACGTATTCATCAAGACTCTCAGAGGAAAGGGCGAGGGAACTGGGGGCTTCAATGTCACGGACGAGGTTCAGATCTTGGTGTAAACGCGCCTGGCTAAGGAACTCTAGTCACTCTAGTCCCTTTCTTCCCCCATGAAAGTTGTGTTCAGGTTCGGGGTTGTGCAAGGGAGACTCAGATGATGGCAGGGGCGCTTTTGTTGAATCCCCTCTTTTCGAGGAGTCTGCGAGGTCGGATGTGGGGTTTCTTCGACTTCGAAGCCTGGGGGTGGGGGGGGGGGGGTTGGAGAAAATGGGCTCTGAATCCGGAGGGTGAGCAGTAAAAGCAGCACTAGCTCAAACCCGGAAACCTACACCCAAAGCTCCAATTTCAAGAAGCTTCTAGCTGCAGATCAAATTCCACTAACTCCGCTGCATTGGATCGGTGGGGAAGCATGAGCAGTCCAGCCCTTGTGCAGCTGTTGCAACACCAATGCGAGCAAATCTACCTTGACTGACCTAGGAGCCAGCAGTACCGCAAGGAGAGAGCACTCGACCATACCGGGGTTTCTCATGAAGCTTTGAAGATATTGACAAAGATGTGTTCATCGATTGCTATGAAGCTTTTCGGCTACTGTCTGCATCAATAACCTGCCCGCAAGTCACCATGTGTGCGGGGTCGCAAGCTGCAAGCACGGAAACCAGTTGGAGGAGGTTTGGGGGTTGTTCGGCACAGTAAAACCAAAGCCCCAACCGTCAAAGGGTCCGTAAGTCATGACAAATTTGAGACCACGAGGCCTGAAACCCCACAGAAACAGGCCCGGAATGCAATTTGTTGCCACCACGACGAACACCCATCAGTCTTCTTGCCCAAAAGAGGGTCTCGGCTACGCCGCTATAACTTTGATCACCACAGCAGCGTGTGCAATCGACGACATCTGCGACCATGTCTAGCCGAGCCATCCGGCATCGTACCTGGCTGCAGTAGGTACACATATTGTGGGACATTACAGGTTCAGCTTTATGCAAGTTCTTGCGTCAGGAGTTTAAACTGCCGGGTATTCGTTCGCATGTACATGCACGGGCAGCCAGTTGCCTGCTCATGTCAAAGAGACAACGCTTGCATCACGGGTTCGCATTGCAGTAGAGACACATCTTTCTGCCATGAGCACTTCGGCATGAACATGTTCTTTGGGAATCGCATTTCTCCGGTAAGGGATCACGGGGCGCGAATTATTGAGCCTAAAGCTTTAGTTGGCTTTCCAAGGATAGGTTCTCCGAGGACAAAGTCGACTCGTCTTTGGATTTAGAGGGCAAGGGTCTCGAAGATCGCATGCGGATGTTTCGAAAGGGCTGCCACGTCACAAACCGTAGTTGGTCATAGTCGCAGAACAACGTCAGTGTGCAGCAACGACTTCGTAGCTATCCAGCACTGTGCATTACATGTAGCCGCACATCCCAAGCAAATTTTCACGGCATGTTGTTGTGCAATGCGGTGTTCCAAAGTTGCAACATGTCAGCCATAGCCCTACCTACGCACTGGCGATGTCACATGGCCAGTGTTCTTCAGACAGTTGTGCTTTTACCATCTGCCACAAGACATTTGTGTTGCGCCATTGCGCATGTTTGGATTGACGGCTACCGTTCGGTCTGCACTTTGGATTGCTGCCTTCCAGTGGTCCATGCTTCGGGCCCCGTGCCCGTCTCAACCTCAACGGTCCATCGCCCCAGGTGTTTGATCCGTTTTGGTTCGGCCAGACTCGGCTGGGCCACTTTCGCAAGACGGGGTCCGTGCGTGGCCGCGCCTCGACCTGCAAGACCGGATCTCTGTTCTGATGGCCGTTGTCCGCTGTTGCAGCCAAGGCTTCTGGTTGGAATGCGTGGAAGATCTCCGAAACTCACTCGAGACACGAGGAGATCGGGTACCAAGCTAAACTTGGGGAAGTGCCATGTATCCCCATGACAAATGCGGATGTCTCAAGCATGGGCCCTCATGGCATCCCCATTCCTTGATATGATGAATCCGATCGCCGAGATTTCCCAGACCTGGCCGAGGACAGCACCTCTTCCTGAGATTTGGCATGCGACCGGGCTTTGAAACTTTTTGTTCAGAACGTTTGCGGGCTTCAGGCTCTGCGCTTCGAAGATGCTGAGATTTCGAATTTCTTCTGGATTGTGTTGTGTCGCCACAGTAACACATGGCAACAAGGTTCCTGGCACGGGAAACTAACTGAAGTGCACACACACACACACACACACACCTCTGTACACATTTGGGCACTCGCGACGATTGTCGGTTAACCTGTGTATGGCCTAGAAGAGAGGTCCGACTAGTTAGTAAGGGTATCACTTACTACAGTCACAGTATCAGAGCAATTGCAGGTTATTATGGGCCCTACAAGAAACAACTATAATTCTAAATCCCCAAACTCACGGAACAATCGACACAACCCTTACGGGAAATCTCGTGTAATTAGGTCCTATAAGAAGCCCCTTCTTACAAGAGCTCCCAAAAGGTCCGCCGCCGCAGCCTTAGAGCAGCTGACAGCCCAAGTCGAGCCTCCTGGCAGGGTAATACCCTATAATACCCTATAATAGCCTATAATACCCAGTACCATTTAATTTGTGACATTTCGTGCTCTTCGAAGGGCTTCTTGTTTATGTAAAAGGTTTTGTGATCATAAAGGTTACATGCAGGGTTTCTTTAAGGTTTGAGGGGTCGTGGAAAAGTTCTACAGTTTCAGGATCTTCAGCGACCGAAGTTCGGTCTCTGCGACTTCCGTAAATTGTAGCACAAGTTGCCAAGCCAGCGCCCTTGTCAGGGTTCTGTGTTCTGCTCTACTGAAGATCGGTCCTCAGTACCCTTGGGGCTGCCATTATTATGATCAGGAAGTCTTGGGATAAGTAGCAGCAAGTAGTTAAGTCGCTGGAAGGCTTACTTATAATTTTTAATATCGAGACGACTTCTTCGCGCCTTTTAGCATAGCTTTTTCTGGATATCTCCTCGACTCCGCGGCCGCAGGATCGCCAGAGTCTTCACCTTTGCGGAGGTCTGCTCTGACGCTCTCCGGAAAGGAAAGTACCCCGTAGTTTCTGAAGGCTTAGGCACTTAGAGCAAGGTTCCTGAAAAGGAGCAACTGAAACCCTACCCCAAAATCCGAAGCTCTAAACTTTGCTGGGGTGTCAATCCCCTCGGTCCCACCTTCCCATTTCTTCGAACTAAAGATCCCATGCACTGTTTGGGGACCCTGCACCCTAAACCCTAAATGGGAGTTTCCGAATCACGGGACCCTAAGATAGTACCCAAAATACTAGGATCCTTATCATAAGGGCCCCCAAATAAGGTACCCCTAATTTTCGGAAACTCCCAAATCGAGCTTGATGTAAGGAAGAGCTCCAGCAGGAGGCTGAGTTCGAGGAAGCTTTGCGACAGATCGGAGGCTCTGCCAAGCTCGTGCGCTGCACTCTGGCTGCCATTTCCTACAACGTAGGGTCCTCCGGGTTTAGTTTAGGATGTTGGGT
The DNA here is from genome assembly GCA_905221615.1 of Symbiodinium sp. CCMP2592. Taxonomy (NCBI): domain Eukaryota; class Dinophyceae; order Suessiales; family Symbiodiniaceae; genus Symbiodinium; species Symbiodinium sp. CCMP2592. The sequence goes on along the minus strand of CAJNDT010000636.1, from coordinate 67,609 downwards.
CTAGGATTTTACGTAGGGTTTGGGTCTTGGAGGGGTATTGTATAGGGATCCTGGATGGGGGTCTGAAGCCATCCTAAAGTAGCACGGCACTGAAAGATACTGAATGCCTGTTTCGAGGCTGGTGTTCATCGCACATCGGGGTTTCAAAAACTATACTATTTACTATACCCGCAAGGAGTCCTGGTCCAGTCGATGAGGCCGGTGAATCCTGAAGCCTTGCATAAACCCAAGAAGCCATGCGATTCTTCTGGAAGCCTTACACAAGGCAAATTTTGGGTCATTACGGTCCCTACATAGAGCCTTTTCCAGGAAACCCTAAAGCCTAGGCCCCAAGCCCATCAAGCCCCCAAGCCCTATCCCCGAGACCTAAACCACAAAGAGCCTTTTCGAGGCTGGGGTTATACTTTGCACCACATCGACGACCTCGCGCAGGGCTGCGGCAAGCCACCGGAGCGGCTCAGCTCGCAAACTGCATGTTGTTTAGAAGGGTAAGTAAGGGTCGGGGTTTAGGATTTGTTGGGGAGTTCCTGGGGGCTGAAGGGTTTAGGATTTGAAGGACTTCAGGGTCCAGGACTTAGGGGTTTATACAGAGTGTCGAAGGAGATTTCTGGGGTTCTTGGTGTTTGGCATATCTTTTAGGGTTTAGGGTTTGGGTTTAGGTTGATGCGATTGACGGAACCTGTGTCGAGAGGCTTCTCAACTTTGCCAAGGGTTCATCCTTCGGGGCGTAGATCTCCCTCACGTGCTTCCTGAACAAGCCGGCATAAGCCGGCTACAGTAGCAGTTTCTGCCTGGCTCGTGCGCGACGAGCAGGAAAAGCATGAACAACCCACGGAATCAACCCCAAAAACCCTGGACCTCCACGGCGCTGGTTTGTTTGGCAACTCATTTGGATGTCATCCTGTTCTGTTCTCCACAGTCCCCAAAGCCTCCTAATCCCTTGGAGCCCGACACGCGAGGAGGTGGATCAACCCGTCTCTGTCCTTCGGCTCTTTCAAGCGCGAGATACGCAGCTGCAGGGTCCGGCCGGTGGCGGCTGAGTGGCAGCACCTGCCAAAGTCAGGAGGGCCAGGGATTTCTTTCAAGGCTCTGGGGCTTCTGGGGTGTTGAGGCTTGTTGGGGCGTTTAGGGCTGTTTAGTCCTCAGGGCTTTCCTGATCGGCGCATCTCTTTGAAAGGAGGTTCGTGTCACCGTGTAGCGGGGTTTCCGCATGTTTCCATGCCAGGACTTTCCGGGCCACCTGACGTGGACGAGGCATGGTGGGGGGACGCACCTTGAGCAGCAGTTTTAATGTTAATCAGGCCTCCCAAGCAATATTAGCAACCCTGCATCAGGATTCCTCAAATCAAAATATCACAAACCGCCTTTTGCTTGCTCTTTTGCTTCATGCTGCTACTCCTCGTCTCTCGGCAGAGCTTGGGTCGCTTAGGTCCCTTCGCTGGCAGACTTGGGCTACAACCGGGATGAGCTGCGCGAGGCGGAGGCTGCTTGATTTGCTTGTGCAGCTTAGGGTTGGGGGGCTGTCTGGCTGAACCCTAACTAACCTGTCAAACCTTCGGTAGGAATCCTAACATGAACTCCATAAAGAACCCAAGGGACACAGAGATCTTTAAAGAACTGGAGCAGCAACCCAAAACTTACAGCCTCAGCCCTAAAAGCACATGAAAGCATACCCCGAAGCCTAGGAGGCGCGCAGCCTCTCCGCGATTCCGTGGCGCGGTGGGGAGAGCTTGGCGCTGGCCCGGCTTCAGGCCACTCGGTGTTTCGTGCAAAGATCCATACTTTGGTCTCACGGCCCTGACGCGGGTCAAGGGCACGTCAAGAAATCCATATGCTTTTCGCTTTCGGAGATCAGAGGACAGTTGTTCGTGACGGCTGCGCTCCAATTCGCTGTGTGTGAGGAACTACTCCTTCGGCTAAGGTGCAGGCTTGGTTGAAAGATCAGAAATAGAGTCTACGTAGAGAAGATGTTCAACCCGAGTGCCTCGCTGCTGCATCCTGAGGCTTACATCTGGGAGCGCCGAGCCCTGAAGCAGTATGTGGGCACCACCGATTGGACCGCCAACGGCAAGTGCACGGCTCCCAACGACCAAACCTCCAAGCTTCTTTGGTGAAAGCCCGCAGTCCCCACGGATCCCTAGATCATGGAATCCCTATATAAGGGGGTAGTGATGTTGGCCGCCCTCGACCCCTCCAAGCAGACCGTGTCCCACCCTTACAATCCTGTATTCCTGGCATGCCATCTCTTCACATGCATGCGACAATACACCGCAAAGCGCTATTACGGCACCTGCATAGGCTGAAGCGCTGAAGGCTGTTCAAACTAGAAGGAGTAAACTCTTCACCCGAAACCCTGAGAGCCTAAAGCCTCGAAGAAGACAGAACCCGAAACCCTGAGCCCTGAACGCTTTATAGAACCCTGTACAACCGTATGCCCGTAAAACACTAAAAGCAAAAAGCATAAACTGTACTCTAGTCGCTAGCCGAAGGCTGTCTCCCTACTTGGCCTTTGGCTGCTTGTCTCCCCGCCTGCTTTACTGGGAGATCCAGCGCTTCGAGAAGGGTGACCGCTGCCTCCCAGCTGCAAAATCTGGGAAACGTGGGGTGACAGGGGGTAGGCTTGAGGTTTGGATTAAGTTTGAGGCTTGGAGAATCCATAGACGTGAAAAGTGGGTGATCTGCGATTTTTACAAGATTTGTGTAGATGCTTTCCACATTAAGGGTTTTTTTTATGTGGATCAGATTTTGCGGGGGAGCTGACTGTCATCGCGCTGAACGATGTGTGAAACGTGGGATGCAGCTTTCTGCACAGCTGTGCGGTTACCAGACAGCCCAAATACACCGTGATGAAGCTACGTGCTCTAAGCTTTAACTTGGAACCAAAGTTCAAACTTTACGGTTTATAGGGATTTTGAACCACAGAAAGGACGTAAAGACTCGTTCCAGAGCCAGGATCATGTTTAGCGTACGTAGTGTGCTTTCGAGAAGCTGGAGAGGGAAGAAGTCCATCGAGCTCAGGCAAAGGCGCCAAAGGCTTGATCAACTCCCTTCTCTGGCGCGACTTCTACCGCTTCATCGTCCACTACGCCTGGGGAAACCGGTGTCGAGGCTGAGATAGGCGCTAGGCCGCTAGGGCTGCTGGGGTTCAGGTTTCAGCGTTCAGGACTTAGGGTGTAGGTTAGCCAAGACTCACTTCTCAGAACATTCTGGGAATTTGCGATCGGGGAGATGCCAAGAGTTCAGTGTCTCAGCCTAAGAATCGCGATGCGTGCAAGCCTTCAGCCGCTTCGGACTTGACGGAACACTCCCGACAGCCGGCGACGTGCGTGACTGCGACGAACTGCTGAGGATGTATCATCTCTACGGCCCCATGAACTGCGGCTCCGTGCCGGGCGGCCACCAGACACCGACGAAGTGGTGGCCCGGTCGAAGAGGGCAGCTCTCTGAGCTGTGAGCTCTGCTTTTCGTTGTTTCTTTTGTCTTACTGACTTTTCAAACAGGGTTTTAGGGTTCCTTGTAAAGGGGTCTAGACAAGGAATCTATAGTACTTGGGGTTTTATACTGTAGGGGCCTTAATGACTAGACTAGGTCTTTGGGATAAAGTATACCATATCTATAGTGAGGAACCCCAAATAGTGTAGGTAATTTTTAGGCCCCTATTTTGCTTGACCTTCAACTATCCAAGCCAACTTTGGGGTTTTGAAGTCCGAGCACGTAGCAAGTACTTCCCCTTACAGTCCTAGTCCGAAAGATAATATACCCAAGGCACATAATACTTACTGAGGCCCCTGCCGCAATCCCCTGAGAGGCAAGAAAACCGAGGTTGCCTAAAATCGGCCTGCTCCATCTTCATGTCCCCTCTCCATCTGAGGTGTTGCAAGCACTACAACAATATCTTCGGAGGCCGGGCACTCTCTCGATTCTGACGTGCGGTAGAACTATCGTGGCGAATTATATACTACCTTGCTTCATGAGCGGCCTATTGGTGTCTATAGCATCGCGCACAATGATGGTCCGCGGTACATGGTAAAGCTACTTAGCATGGAACATTAAAGTCTACGTTGCTGCATCCCGACGACAACCCTTAAGACCCAAGCACCCAAGCACTGGGTACTTGTGGTTCAGGGTGTTGCAGGCTAGTCCTAAACCTTTACCACTCTCTACCTTTGCCTTCTGAGGCTTGGAAGCTTCCAACACTAAAAACAGAGCGCCCTGATAGGGACCCAAACAGTAGGATACCCCCGGCTCGGAGACACGCCAGGAGACTACAGCTCCCCAGACTGTGCAGTCTGAAATCCGACTCAGGAAACATATTTGGGAGTTTCCAAAAAAGAGGGGTACCTTATTTAGGGGTCCTTATAATAAGGGTCCTACCATTTAGGGTACTATATTACGGTCCCCTATTTTCGGAAACTCGCATTTTGTAAAGGCTTAATAGCTGCCGATGACGCCTAGGCCCCACGTTCAGCGCCTTGGGCCACCCCGTATAGAAACCCTGCAAAGCCCCATAAAGGAAGTCTGAGACATTGATACATCCAGGCCTCTTTTCTCAAGCCTGACGGGAACCCTAGCAGCAACCGAGGAAAGCTTTATGCGTCCTAGATCCCATAGTATCAGCTCGAGCGGGAACCCCCAGAAGGAAACAAAGGAGGTCAACTCCGGCCTTTGTCATTGTAAGTTCTCGAACAGGAACCGCAAAAGGATTCAAGTACTGTAATACCCTGTCAACCCAAAACCCTGACGGACATCAGGCCTAGATAAAACTCTGCAACGATCCCAAGTAATCCCTTCGTGAAGGAATCGTGACATGCTGAAAGACGCAGCTGGGGTCACCTAATACCTTGCATCAGCCTTCTGCAGAAGCAAAGACAACCTTCTTGTTAACCCTCAGACTTTAACACTAAACATATTGGGGAAAAATATTTTCCCCAATATGTTTAGTGCATCACCCCTTTAAAGAACCCTGAAGTCCCAAATGGAATCTACCAAAGCCTTGCAAACCCGAAAACCCTATGCCACCTGTCAAACACGCTGATGGCTCAGCAGGTGGGATGAACGTAGGTGTGGAAATCCCAACTAGGAGTCCCTAATCCCAACTAGGAGTCCCTAATCCCAACTAGGAGTCCCTATGTAATCAGATCCTTCTGGAAATGCGAACCAATGAGCGAGGAGGAACCCTAAGATGGAGCGTAAACTGCGCAAACCCCAAAGTTCAAAGCCCTAACACCGTAGAAGGAACATGAACCCTTGAAAGACGTATAAAATCCGGAAGGAGAACCCAAGCCTTATTCTTCAAGAGCCTCCTTTTCAATACCCCTAGAAGGACCATCCCCCAACCACTTAACCCGAAACTCCTGAACCCTATATACCCTAAACCTTTAAAACCCTCAACCCTATACCTTAAACCCAAAACCCTGAGACCCTACACCAAACCCTAAACCCTAAACCCTTACTAACATGCAGATCGAAAAGGAGCCCGTAACAAAACCAATTTATGAAGACCTACTAAACTTCCTGGCCCCCCATATGCCCCAACCCATTAACCTCATACTCTCAACACGATTTAAAAACAACTACTACAGTAGAAGCCAGAAAGTTGGAATATCATTATCGTAACCCGGGCTGGTTTTTTTTTGCCCCCCGTAGGGTTTTTTTTAGACCCCTTCCCGAAGGCTGTTTCTGCGCCCTGGGTCGGCCTCCTGGTCGCCCCCCTCGTGGACAGGGTCCGAAAAAAGCCCTCCTCGCCAACCCACGGCTTTTTCTATCCCCTGCCATGCACCCAGGACGAGAAAAAGCCTCGCCCTGCCTTGATAGGGCTTTAATCCCGCCCTGTGCAGCCCGGACCCAGCCTCCCGTGCCACCTACACGTCCCGAAAAAAACCCTTCTCGACCCGACGGTGGGCTTTTAACGGGCCACTGTTTGACGCCCCATGCCCCGAAAAAAGCCTTCTCGACCCAACTGCGGGCTTTTTTTGGATCACTGCACGAGACCCCCGGCCGGACAGGTCTCAAAAAAAGCCCCCCACCCTTCGCCAATGGGATGCAAATGGCCCCCTTAATAGCTTCAAACGCGCTTCGGGGGCGCAGGGCCAGAATGAAGCCCCACGGGGGGCGGTAAACACCCTATGAGGCCTAGGAGAGCTTTTTTCACGCCCCGTGAAGGCTCTCTTTACGTCCTGTTCGAGTCTCAGGGCCTCTCCAGGGCCGCTTGCGACTTCATACACTTGGCCCCCTCTAAGTGAGTGAGTGAAAGAAAGAAAGAAAGAGAGAAAGAAAGAGAAAGAGAGAAGGAAAGGAAAGAAAGAAATAATGAATGAATGACAGAATGAATGAATGAAGGAATGAAAAAACTTGGGAGTATAGTGAGGCATGTGGTATGGTCCCCCGGTCCCGTGTTTCCCGGTCCCGCAGTCAGATTTTGGTTGTATTTGTGTCTTTGTGTAACAATAGTAGAATAAGTTCTGTAGTATAACATAGTATCATATAATACGTGATAATATATAGACAATATACGTATATAATATATACAAAAATGGTTTATTAGAATATATATATATATATATATATAATATTGTTCAATATGGGGGAAAGTAGGCTACATATGGCTTGACTACGAGGGCATGAGTCCAAGGTGCTTGGCTAGAAGTGTTTTTACTTGGGTTAGAAGTAGATGCAACTAAAGTTGTTGTATGTGCGACTCTATACATACCTCTTTGGGTAGTTAATATAATATAATATAATATAATATAATATAATATAATATAATATAATATATATTATAATACAATATAGTATAATATAATATAGTATAATATAATATAATATAATACAAAGTACAATACAATATAATATAATACAATACAATACAATACAATACAATATAATAGAATAGAATAGAATAGAATATAATTTAATATAATACAATACAATACAATACAATACAATATAATATAATATATTATAACATAATATAATATAATATAATACAATACAATATAATATAATATAATATAATACAATACAATACAATATAATAGAATAGAATAGAATATAATATAATATAATATAATATAATACAATACAATACAATACAATATAATAGAATAGAATATATATATATATATAATATAATATAATAAAATAAAATAAAAATAATATAATATAATACAAAATACAATAAATACAATATAATATAATATAATATAAGGGGGGGCTGCGCCCCCCCCCCCCCCAACCCCCCTGCTTTTTTTTGGCTGTGCAGAGCTCAAGAAACTAGTTGAAAACACATCGTGTGAGTGCGAGCATCGTGTTTGCAAATGGGGGGCCCCCCAACCCCCCCGCTTTTTTTTAAAGCCGCGCAGAGCGTGCTTCAAAACCCGAGAAACTTGTTGACGCCCATCATGTGAGCAAGGTGTTTGCAAAGTGGGGGGGGGCTGCGCCCCCCCAACCCCCCCCCGCTTCTTTTAAGCCGTACCAAGCGTGCTTAAAAGCCCAAGAAACAAGTTGAAAAACATCGTGTGAGCATTGTGTTTGCAAATGGGGGGGGCTGCGCCCTCCCCAACCCCCGCGCTTTTTTTTTAGGCCCTGCAGAGCGTGCTTCAAAGCCCAAGAAAGTTGCTGACGCCCATCATGTGAGCAGGGTCTTTTAAGCCGTACCAAGCGTGCTTCAAGGCCCAAGAAACAAGTTGAAAAACATCGTGTGAGCATTGTGTTTGCAAATGGGGGGGGCTGCGCCCTCCCCAACCCCCGCGCTTTTTTTTAAGCCCTGCAGAGCGTGCTTCAAAGCCCAAGAAACTTGTTGACACCCATCATGTGAGCAGGGTGTTTGCAAATGGGGGGGGGCTGCGCCCCCCCCAACCCCCCCGCTTCTTTTAGGCCGTACCAAGCGTGCTTCAAAGCTCAAGAAACTAGTTGAAAACACATCGTGTGAGTGCGAGCATCGTGTTTGCAAATGGGGGGGGCGCCCCCCCAACCCCCCCGCTTTTTTTTTTAAGCCGCGCAGAGCGTGCTTCAAAACCCGAGAAACTTGTTGACGCCCATCATGTGAGCAGGGTGTTTGCAAAGTGGGGGGGGGGCTGCGCCCCCCCAACCCCCCCCCCGCTTCTTTTAAGCCGTACCAAGCGTGCTTAAAAGCCCAAGAAACAAGTTGAAAAACATCGTGTGAGCATTGTGTTTGCAAATGGGGGGGGGCTGCGCCCTCCCCAACCCCCGCGCTTTTTTTTTAGGCCCTGCGAGCGTGCTTCAAAGCCCAAGAAAGTTGCTGACGCCCATCATGTGAGCAGGGTCTTTTAAGCCGTACCAAGCGTGCTTCAAAGCCCAAGAAACAAGTTGAACAACATCGTGTGAGCATTGTGTTTGCAAATGGGGGGGGCTGCGCCCTCCCCAACCCCCGCTTTTTTTTTTAGCCCTGCAGAGCGTGCTTCAAAGCCCAAGAAACTTGTTGACACCCATCATGTGAGCAGGGTGTTTGCAAATGGGGGGGGGTGCGCCCCCCCCAACCCCCCCGCTTCTTTTAGGCCGCACCAAGCTCCTGAACCCTATCCCTCAACCCTATACCTTAAACCCAAAACCCTGAGACCCTACACCAAACCCTAAACCCTAAACCCTTACTAACATGCAGATCGAAAAGGAGCCCGTAACAAAACCAATTTATGAAGACCTACTAAACTTCCTGGCCCCCCATATGCCCCAACCCATTAACCTCATACTCTCAACACGATTTAAAAACAACTACTACAGTAGAAGCCAGAAAGTTGGAATATCATTATCGTAACCCCTTTCAGGTAAATAATAGGGGATCCTACCATTAATCCATATTCCAACTTGCTGGAGTTCCCTTTAAACTTCTTTGGCCTTTCCTGGCCCTTCCCTTCTTTGTGAGGCTCGGATCCCAGGCTCTGGACCTGGGAGAAGAACTTGGAGAAGTTTGGGAAGTGGGCCTCGGGTGCCCCGGGCCCTTCTAGTTCAGAATAGGGCTCCCTTTAAAGGGATCCTTAAAGGGGGTCTATAAGGGATCGAGGATAGGGTTCTTATTATGGGGGCCGAGATGATGACCTAGATACCGTATTTGGTGGTCCTTATAATCAGGATCCTCCTACTTTAGTCATAGAAAAAGTGTTCATATAGGCGCCTAAATAGTTACCTATGCTTTTGGGGGAGTTCCTTCTTGTAGTTGTAAGTGATTAAGGGTATAGTTCGGCTCTGGCTCACGGATTTAGGGACATCTTCCTCTTCGGTCTCTGTGGGTTTTTCGCAAAGACATATTTTGGGGTATGAGCTTCCAGCTTCGATTGCTTGTTCTTTTTGTTTAATGGGTTTTCGGTGTTTTTTTGGGGGGGGACTTGTGGGACGAAAAGAGGGAGAAAGGGAGTGGTTCAGATGATGGCATTCTGTATAGGGTGTTCTTTGAGGAGTTGTTGGTTTGAGCTCAGAAAGATTTTTGAGCGAGGACTGCCTTGCAACGGGCAGGCCTCGCAGACACTCCGCTTTTCCACATGAACTGAGAGGGTTCTGTGACATACTGTATGGTCATAGCGGGATGGTGAACATCATTAGGCAGGGTGAGAGTGTTCGAATTGACGTTCGAATTGTGCTTGCAGAGGCACCACTGGATATCCCTTCGTGGATGCCGCGATGCTGGAGCTGAAGTGCCGGGGCATGTTTGTGGCAATGCTTAACCTTGTAAGTGGCCTTTGTGGCACGATCTTGTCATGGGTCGCGCATCGCGGAAAAGGTGTGGTGGTGGTGGTGGTGGTGGTGGTGGTGGTGGTGGTGGTGGTGGTGGTGGTGGTGGTGGTGGTGGTGGTGGTGGGTGGTGGTGGTGGTGGTGGTGGTGGTGGTGGTGGTGGTGGTGGTGGTGGTGGTGGTGGTGGTGGTGGTGGTGGTGGTGGTGGTGGTGGTGGTGGTGGTGGTGGTGGTGGTGGTGGTGGTGGTGGTGGGGGTGGGGGTGGTGGTGGTGGTGGTGGTGGTGGTGGTGGTGGTGGTGGTGGTGGTGGTGGTGGTGGTGGTGGTGGTGGTGGTGGTGGTGGTGGTGGTGGTGGTGGTGGTGGTGGTGGTGGTGGTGGTGGTGGTGGGAAGCTACATCATGGCAATGCAACACTCTTCCCGGGTAGCTGCACCCAGCCGTTGTGCTTTTTCCGACTCGGAATCGTTACGTGGCGGTGGAATTCGGGTGTTGCACGAGACAGCGGCAAAACTCATCCTTTCACGCCATCCTTCCGCAGGTTTGGGAGAATTGTTCTGTTTGCTTACTTCAGCTTCTGACCCTGAATCACTCTTCTCAGGCAGACGGGCTACATGCTGCACCTCAATCGGGAGACTGTGGGCTGGCCGCTCTGCTCAAAAGAGACACCGGTCTTGAGCCAAGCGGTCTCTGTCTAGCATGTCTCTTCAACAAACACCAGCGCATCAGAGCCCCATCAGAGAGAGCGTGCCACCTCGAAGCCGTGGTGCCCAGTCACCAAAGAGAGCTGCCCAGCACTGAGCCACGCACTGTCTTGAATCCTGCTCAACAGCTCAACCCTTGGAACTTGTGGCATAGTACTTTGCTACTGTAGCCAGTAATGGGCAATGCAGGCTTTGTGATAAAAAAAAAGCCCTCAACCCCCCAAAATTATAGCCCACAACCAACACCCGCTCAGGTTCTTCGTCCGCGATCTCCAAGTAGACTGGCGATTGGCAGCCGAGTGGTTCGAGAGCCGCCTACTGGCACCTTGGCTTTGGTCTTCCTCTTCGATTCAGAGGGTTTAGGGTTGGCACATTGTTTGAGTTTTTAAAGCCTTTAAGGTCACTGGACTATCGGAGTTCTTGTGTTTTAGTATTTTTTAGGTGGGCTTAAGGTCGTGATGGTTGTGAGTTCCAGCGATTGGGGTAGGGCGTTAGGATTTCTTGCCCTCAAACCCGTCTTGGGTGGACGTCTCCAGCAAGATGCAGGAGCTTCATCTGAGTAGATGGAATTTTACAGGGTCGTGAGGTCCTGGAACGTGGTAAACTGAGAGATATGAAGCCGGCAGCTAGCCCCGGAGCAGCATGAGGACTACGACTGCGTGCTGAACTGGGGCAACTGGGCCTCTTGACTGATTCTGTCAAGTGATACAAGTAGTTTAGCTACCTGAGCAAGAAAAGCTTGCCAAGTCCCTTGATCTCTCCATGCGAACCAGCGGTCTGACTCCTTCCAGAATACTAGCTAGATCTCGAAGCGGGATCCCGTACCCCAAGGAACGAGTTTGCCCGGAGCCCTCCCGTGATCAGTTTCTTCAGGGTGGTGACCTGAAAGACGAGGCCTATTTCATCCTGACCCAGCTTCCAGCACGCGAAGATGACCGTCCTGGTGGCGGGCCGCGATACACACTACCCAGGCAGGGAAGCCCTAAAACTCTAAGACCTTCACTGCAAACCAGGCGTGCTTGTGAGTCTTGCTTCGCTTCCTTACCTCGCGCCTGTCCCATCTTCAGGTACTCTCCCTACCTGATGGCCACACAGGCTCCAGAGGGCGAGTGTTCATTCGCAATCTAGCAGCAGTAGAATCAGTAGCCGTGAAAGAGTGGTGGTAGTTGTCGTGGCGGTGGCGGTACTAGTACTAGCGGGAAGGGGAGGAGCCATTGCAGTAGCCGTAGCCGTAGTAGGTACTTACTAGGTGTAGCAGTGGTGGTAGTGTGTAGTAGTAGTAGTGGTGGTAGTAGTAGTAGTAGCAGCAGTAGCAGTAGCAGTAATTAGCAGTAGCAGTAGCAGTAGCAGTAGCAGTCGCAGTCGCAGTCGCAGTGGCACTGGCACTGGCACTGGCACTGGCACTGGCACTGGCACTGGCACTGGCACTGGCAGTCGCAGTCGCAGTCGCAGTCGCAGTCGCAGTGGCAGTGGCAGTGGCAGTGGCAGTGGCAGTGGCAGTGGCAGTGGCAGCGGCAGCGGCAGCGGCAGTGGCAGTGGCAGTGGCAGTGGCAGTGGCAGTGGCAGTGGCAGTAGCAGTAGCAGTAGCAGTAGTCGTAGTAGTCGTAGCAGTCGTAGTGGTAGTGGTAAGCCAGAGAGCCAGAGCAAGAGTGGGGCAAGCAGGCAAGCAGCAGTGCAAGAGCATCAGGACCGGAGCAACATCGCAGTAATAATTTCAACCTTTTTTTCAGTTTTCCGGAGATTGCAATCTGAAGCTTAGGCTTAGTCAATTCAAAATACCCTGCGGCCCTAAGCTGGCCCTACAGCGCAAGCCCAAACCCAAGTCAAGTGAGCCGAAAGGTGCTCGGCTGGGGTCGAGATCATGACCCATCTGCCGGATACGCCTCTCGGCTACGCCGTGTTCAGCTCTGCCGGCGCGCCAGACCCCAAAGCGGAAACCGTAAGCTGCGGAAGCCACAAGGCCAAGTGCCCAGTCCCACACTTTCGCACTGCGCCTTTGCCTCATAGACACCCTAGCAGCTCTGAGGTGAAGAAGTGGATCCGAAGCCTTGCATCCCTGCCGGCGGAGTTGGCGCGAGAGCCCTGGAGCCTTGGTGAATTACTTCAGCAAGATAATGATAGGTGATGCAAAGACGAGCAGTCACATGTGCTTCCCTAAATCCCGAAGCCTTCACTGAAACCCTCAACGACAAGCCTGCGTATGAGGGGATGAGACCAGTCTTCGGCCCCTGGGCCCTGGGCCACTACGAAGAGCTCTTGACTTCATCGATTTTTGCCAGTCTTGGTCGTGAGGCGAGCGAACAGAAGCCCAACCCTAAATTCGTCATCTGCGGAGCATGGCACTTAAACAAAAACTCTGCATGCCAAACCTGGACCCGAAAGATTCGGAAGAAGCACCCGCAACCCCACCAGAGCGCAAATGTTCTGTGACAGTTATGGTAGTAGGTCCAAAAGGAATCGGAGCAGTGATAATGATGAGTGACAGCAGCAGAAACCGTACTAATAATCGAAATTCAATCATGATATGAATCATAAGAACAACTCCCCATGCGCTGAGGAAGCTACAGGGCGGCGACCTCGACTTGGAGCCTGTGAGCGAGGATTTTTGGTCCTGCGCCACCCGAAAGCAGACCGGTGAGTGTGAAATCTAACAATATATAGGATGTACTATATGATGATAATCACAATAGTAGCAGTAGTAATCATGATATTCGTAGAATTAATACAAACTCAACTCCGTGGACCGAAGGAAGCCTTAAGCAAGCACACCAAGCGGACCGAATCCACGGACATACAGCGAAGGCCGAGCAAAGGCGAGAGATCCTGGGGTCCCGAAACCTAAAAGCCCCATAGTTGACCAAAAGCAAGTATAAAACACAGAGAGAGACTCCCCAGAGAGGCAGCTGGAGGTAGGTACCAGGTGTCCACCAGGGGGAAGAGGTCTTCTGTCACCACATATTTCCTGAATGGCTGTGGCGTTTGATTTGGGCATGTTGACCCAAGGGCCCGGAAACAGCACTTCCTTCAACGGCGGTTGGTGGAGACTCTGTGTTCCATGTTGAATTGAGCCGATCCCGTCGGGCATTAAACACTCGCCTTTTGGAAAGGCTTGGGGAATGTTCGAACGCCGCCAAACGCACTGAGCGCAGGAAGACAGCAGCACATGCGCTATCCGCAAATAATGCAAAACCACGGGGTTCTTGGGTGTCAAACAACCTCACGAACAGCCGAAATAGTGCAGAGAACCTGGTGAGCGGGTGACTGCATGCATACATCCTCTGTAACCCTGAGCCCACCAGCCTAGTTTGTCCGCTGGGTCGATGGAGCGACCCGCTTGTACCTGAGAATGGTGGATGACTTGACCCGGCTTTGTCACAAGTCGGGGCGGTATGGGTGTGGGGCTTGTGTTTATCTCAGGCGACGTGCACGCTGCACAACCCACCGACGAATCGGCGATGCGAGGTGCGACGGCTCGGGGGCTTTCGAGCCTTGTGCCACCACATCTTCAAGAGCTGAAGCCCAAGAATCCCGAACAAATGCTGAGCAGCAGCTATTGCAGCAGAACTTCAGTGGTCGACTTGCGGAGGGCCTGCACCAGTGGAGGCCTGCAACAGCCGGCGCCCTGCCTGTCTATCTGCAAACACCACGGCGCTGGGCATCTACGCAGAGCAGCCGATGGTGCCTCCACCTCCTGAGGAGATGCACACAGGGTAGGTGTCAGGTGACCTGAGCATGGACTTCGCAAAACACTGTCTCTAGCGGGGGATAGGCTCCAAAACATCCCGAATAGCATCAGTGTTGCAGTCCAGTGCCTGTGGCTCAGCTTGCCCAATGCCGCACCGCCAGAGTGTCGTGAGGACAGCATGGGTCTTTGTGCGAATTGTGGCAGCGTTGACGCCGGCTGGGCCAGCGAGGAGCCAGCGGACTGCGACTCCAAAATAGCTATGTCTAACAGTCTAACACACTGTGTTCTGTGACAGAAGTCGTGGGTTCTACCCTGGAATCGCCTAGTTTCTAAAGCTGAGTCTAGGGATTAGCTTCATGTGGGCGATGTTCAAGCGAGGTCATGCCTTGTCAGAAACCCTGGACATCCCTGGACCCTATAAACCCGCTGAACTCTATGCATGATTGATTCTGATTACCTGGACCCCCAAGGTATGTATAATAATGGCCTTTTTATGGGTTTTGGGCTATTATTTTACCTACTTTCGGGGGTCTAGGTAGTCCCTAAACCTATGGCCTATGGACCCCTCAGCCGAGCCTTGACCCAGAAAGCCCTACGCTACTGTACTCATGCCAGGCCAAAGACGACGGGGAGCACCAGACGCCTCAAACTACGGCTGATGATATAAATCCTGCGAGTATACCATAATTCCCATAGTTAAGGGTCCTCAAGTAAGGCAATGCAGGATTTATATCATCAACCGTATAGATCTTGGCTTTCGAGGTCGAAAAGGTATAGCGACACGACAGCTTCACCTTCTCACAGGAGGCTGTGTTCTACTGCGAGACCTGCTGGGCGCAGTGGGCCACAGACACGGTGACGCTCGGAGGACAGAGCTTGCGCGTCGGCTTTGCTACATGATCTAGGACCTGGAGTAGGCCCTTATTCCCTTTTTTGTAGGGTTCAGGTTCTCTTATAAGCTCCTTTAAACCAAAAAGGGCACCCTTTTTATTCCTAGGCTACTCTTGGGTCTAGTGATACATTGGAACAGCACATCAAACTCATCAGACATATTGGGGACTAGATCGGCTTTCAGCTTTCCACGGCTTGCGTAGCTCACCGCTACGGCTAATATATAGGGGCCCAAATAATTGCCAATACTACTGTGGGGGTTCCTTGTTTTCAATATAGTATAATGGGCCCCAAAACCGTATTCTAATCATTAAGGCCTCTTACAGTACGGTGCTCCGAAGACTTTGGGCCGCCCCGAAGCGTTGCAGGCGACACGCTCCGCGCAGCCCGCAGCCCGCTCTCGGGAGCGGAGTTGGGCGAAAGTCAGATTAGTTCCCTGGCCGGGGACTGCGGGGGGGGCCGTAGGGTTTCCGCCTCTTGAAGCCTCCTGATCCTCATTAATCTTGTTACAAGGGACACAAGGCTGTGACACTGCAAGCCGGAAAGACCAGATGCCAGGGGTCTAGTTCGATCCACCCGATAGTTTGCACTTAAACGTGGCAAAGCCGCTGTTTCTGGCTCTGAAAGGGAAATGATTACATAGTGCTGGCAAACTCTTGATCGGCTTTTGGAAGACCCCAAAGCTGCACATGCCGTCATGATAGCCGAGTCCCTGAAGCAGAATTCAGAGAACCAAGGTGCAACCAGGTTCTTGCTTGGATTGTTTGTGGGAAGCCGTATAAACCCCTGAATCCGAATAATGAGTATCCCTTACAGCAACCCTCTCGATGGTCCTTGTAGTAGTAGCTCATATAGTACAAGAACCATACAATAAACCCTCATAGTGACCCTTGTAGAGTATGAGCCCTTTGTATCCCTTATACAACCCTCTTAACGGCCAGTATGGAAGAGTATAGCCCTTGGTATCTCTTATGGTAATCCTCTTCAAGACGTTTTTTGAAGTCTGGCG
Source organism: Symbiodinium sp. CCMP2592 (assembly GCA_905221615.1). Lineage (NCBI taxonomy): Eukaryota > Dinophyceae > Suessiales > Symbiodiniaceae > Symbiodinium > Symbiodinium sp. CCMP2592. The sequence continues at coordinate 51,638 of CAJNDT010000636.1, read as the reverse complement.
CTTCTGGTAGACCCTGTACCCTGAACCCCAGGCCCTAAACCCCAAAACCCTAAAAGTCGCCCTAAAACCCTGAACCCCTAAACCCTTGAACCCTCAAACAAAAAATAAGAAGCCGGTCAAAGGCGATGCCTAAACCCTAAAAGTAGCCCTCAACCCCGTCAAAGGCAATGGCTGGGCCTTAGTCCCAGAAGCTGCCCTCCTCGGGCGGGTGGGCAGCGACGGCGGAACCGCTGGCGAGTTGGCGTCCTGGCACGTCGTCTTGGGCGAGGTTTCGGGAGGTTTTGCGGGTGGTTGGTTAGGGTAGACACGTCAGGATTTGGGTTTTGGGTTGAGGGTCCGCTCTTCGTCAGCGAGTAGTAGATGCCACGTGCTTTGCTTCCAAGCTTTGAGGCGCAGCCCCCGCCGCGTATGGCCAAGAAAGGCGGGAGGTGGGGCGTCCGCGGAGACCGTACAGACAAGGTGGCCGGGGGTTGAAAAGGCGACCCTCTTGCCACCAACCCGTTCACAGAACCCTAGGCATGTCTTTATACTTCTGTTGATGCTTAGATGTTAATGAGTGGCTGCTGCTGGTGAGATCCAGCCAAAGAGTTGCGTCTGGATTCTGAAAGTTTGGATCCGGGAAGCGACTGCTCCTTTCAGAAGCCATTCGTCTCAGCAGCCCTGCATGTTTCTTCCTGGCGCGATCGCCTGGGTATATACCCCCAGCCTTTTCCTGCTGAGCTCTCGCCCAATTTTCGCCACGCTAACCGACTCTTCTGGCTCTGCGCCCTGGCCCACTCCTTGCAGGAGAAAAAAGCAAATGGGTAGTTGTCAAAATTATGGACCTTTTTGGGTACCCTAAATATTAGTTGCCGTATTATAATAGGGACCCAAAAGGGACCCTAATTTTGACAACCACCCGAATCTGAATCTGAGGAAGTTGCATCGGCCATGGGCCCGAAGACGGTTCCTTTCTTATGGGGGACGAGTCCAGGTACAAGCTTGACATGCTGTCGAATGCGCACTTCACGCCGTCACCTCGATAGCCAGTCTTGTGAGCTGAGCGATGTGCACCTTTGCCTTTGTGATTGTTGCCAGTCTCACTACAGTTCTTCTGATGCTTCTACGGCTCCAGGTGAAGCAGAGTCGCCCTGTACGAGGTATCTGATTCTTGCTGTTGCGGACTTTGGGGGCCCAATTTGTCGGACCATGCAGCTTGTTTTCGATTCCGGCTTTTTGTCAGCCAGTCTGTCGGGTTGCCTTCTTCTTTGTACGGTGTGTTTGTGTGTGGGTGTGGTGTTTGTGTGCGTGTGCTAATCATAACTATAATATATGTATATCAGTATATACGTACGACTAGCATGCTCTCTCTCTCTCTCTCTCTCGCCCATTCTCCAAAAGCAAAAACAACATACGTACGTATATGTATGTCGCACACATGTAATACGCGTAGAACACACACACACACACAATGCCCCAGTCTTCCTTTCTGCTATAGTTCTGGTGCCCGGCTCCTGAGGCCTAGACCGCCCATGGCTGGCTCTTCGGCAGAGGGCCTGAAGGTGGGAGCCTGAGATTGACAAGTCTCGGCCCAGGCTGATGCAGTAGTTCGTGCTAGTAAAGTTTTGGAGTTTAATTTGGGGTATAGGTTTGGCAGCCTAGCTGCATCATGCCAATCAGATCCAATCAGACGATGCGTCGTGGCAGTTTCCTGCAGGTGCCTTCCCTCAAAATGGAGGCTGCGACTGAGCTCTGCGTGTTTGGATTCTTGATGCTCTTCTTGAAGCTCAGCTTTGCAGCCCAACACCGTGCATCTTGTCTTGTACAACACAGCCAGAGTCTAGCGCAAGCTGATGTGAAGGGTTCGAGACGGCTGTTCCCAAGCCAGGAGACGATACCACTTATGGTTTCCGATGCCACGTTGCAAGCGTCCCGGCCCCAGAGCCGCCGCCACCGAAGCTTGTTCGGACTTCCGTTCGCCACAGGCCGGAGGAGCGGCGAGCACCTCGCCGCCACGTCAAGGACCCTGGCACGCTCCTGGCACCAGTCTGTGAGAGGTCTTTGTTTGAAGGTGGTGCAATGCAATGCAACGTGGCTTCGTTTGAAGAGAGAGGCTCTGAGGAATGCCCGACCCGAGCATGGGTGCAACTGGCTGTGCTAGCACTCGGCTCGCCGCAGGATCAAGCGGAGCTCACCCCAGACGAGAAAGCAGCAGCCAGGGCCCTGGCTGGTAGCTGGCCGCTCCAGCCATGTGAGCTTCAATGGGTATTCATATGCTGTTAAATCTAGAATAGTCATATGATAGACTACAAAGTCTAAGCCTGATTATTTGCGGCTCGATGCCTGAAGTCAAGGTGCGCCGCACACGCAAAGCTGCGAGAACAAAGCGGCTTCAAGACAAGGCCGAACGTTTCAGTCAAAACGGTTTAGGGTATAGAGTGAGTAGAGCATTCAATGACTCAAGCGTGCCAGCTTCAAACGCCTTGAGCCTCTCTCCGTGGCTGTTCCACGACGTCTGCAGCTCTGCTCCAGGTGGAACGCGGCGAGATGTCGCTGGAACCTCGGCACACCCCCAAAGAGAACAGGAAAAGACCCAGAATGAAGAAATGTTCCTTGAATTCTCGCAGTTTCGGCTTTCGGAGCTCTTTTCTCTACAAGACATTTGGTTTTTCGGGATATCATTTATCATCCTTCTATCGTTTAGCACAAGAACGGTTATGGCAGTCTCTCGGAGTTCGGTGAGGAGGCCAACCAAATCACCTAAATCTCAAGCCAGAGCCTTAATTCAAAACACTTGACAAAACTTAATTGCAAAGATGCAAAAAGCAGTGCAATCGGTACAGCTGCAGGAACGCTTTAGGACACAACCAGCACAACGGTGGGCTAAAAGCTTGAGGAACATTCAAGACCCCTTAACCAAGACCAGGTGGACGCTTTGGGCCTCTCCCCCTCAACGAGAAATTGAGGATTTTTCGTGATCTATGAAGTACCAGGGCTCCTCAGAAGTTAGTTACAGGAATATGAATCAAGGACCCTTCGTTACGGGATGGTGAAGCCTCATCGGAACACCCTTGTGAATCCTTTCAAGATCTGTCCACAAAGGATTAAAGAAGGGCCCGCTTCGTGACCTGCAAAGAGCCGGTTGTAAGGGACCCCGTGAAAACCGTTAAGCTCGTACACCGCATACTGCGTTTCCGACGACTACAGATTCGTAGGTTTTTGTGGGCTTATACGGCTAGAGTCACCTTTCGGATACCTATATACTTATTGCTCATATCTAACTTACGAAGCCTGCTCTGAGGGATCCGTTTTGCATCGCTTCGGAGGCTCGCCGATCGTCGGGCCCGGGATGCCAAGCTACAGGAGAAGAACAAGGCGGCAAAGCAGGAGAAGGCTGCGGCGCGGATTTTTTGGGGGTTTGGGAGGTTTTGGAGCTTAGTCGATTTGAGTGCAAGGCCGTTTCGAGTTTGGTGCATGGCGTTTGGGAGTCAAGGGTTTTAGGAAGTTTAGGGAGGGCGTGTTGGGGTTTGGAGTGTTCAGTGTTGGGAGATGTGTTCGGCTTTTGCTGGGTCTCGGTCCGTCTTCCCATGGACACTTCTCATCACAGCCACCTGCTGAAGTTGCCGCTGTGTGGCCAATCTCCACGTGGAGATCCCAAGTCTGAACATCCCTCCGATACGGCTCTGCTGAGAGTTCGGTCGACTGTGGACCTTGAGTCCTTACACTGTAAGGGTGACCCCCGGGTTAAGTCAAGAGCTCACACGCATCTCGCCGACGGGAGGGAGAGGGAGAGAGAGAGACAGAGACCGAGAGAGCGAGAGAGAGAGACAGACAGACAGAGAGAGCGAGAGCCATCGGAAAGCATCGACCTTTCGGTGCATGGTCATGTTGAGAGCAGCTTTCAATAAAGGCTCTTCGGACATGCTGGTCGATGCCATCTCTTTCTCCGCAGCTGCTCAGCTCAAACTCTATGAGAGACATGAATGCTCGAGCTTCTTTCTCCACGCGATCCGCCAGCTGCAGATATGCTCATCGGGGCATCGTAATGATGAGTCTGGGTCGCCCGAAACTTCCTCTCTGAGTTTCACACATTCTCAACCTCAAGCCCTGAAGCCCCACACTGCAAACCAAGCCCTGAAGCCATAAACACCCATTTGGCCTCGAAACCCAAACATGGCCTAAAAAAGCCCTCGACCCCAAACCCAGCCTCAGCCTACTGCCCCCTAAACCCTAAACCCTCAACCCCAGACCCCAATGACAAGCCCTAAATACCCTAAACCCCGAACCCTAAGTCAACCGTAAGCCCTAAGCCCCAAAAGTCGCTGGAGCCTGCCATGGGTCCTCGCCGTCGGCCGCAACCTTCGTTGCTTTCTGGGCTGCAAAAGAACAGCGCGGGGTTTGCAGTTTTGGGTCTGGGGTCCTTTGCACAGCCAAGGCTTCGGTTGTTCTTTGGGATTTTCATCTTCGGATCTTTGATTTTCTGAGACGAGCAAAGAAGTGGGAGTGTATGGAAGTTTCGGGAGAATGCTGTGAAGCCCCATAGTACTTCTCTAGAGGATATCAGAGTCTGCCACTCCGGGGTCAGGGAAATGGGGCGCCCACAGAACCCCGATAGAGAACACTGCGCAGTGCCATGGCGGCTTGTTAAAGCTAGGGCCCCCTTTGTTTGTGAGGCCTGAGAATAAGTAAGGATCCCAGCTTGTACGAGGCTGTAACTCTGGTTGCTCGGAGGAGGGGAGAAATGCTAGCAGACTTCCTGCTAAACGAGGAAGCCTCCCTTTCTCTGACACGCATTTTGTACAAAGGCCATATAGAAACCTCAACAGTAGGAGGATCCACAGAAAGACTCTGTGTAGTCCCAAATGTCAAGAAAATCCGAGCAGCAGAGTGAAGCAAAGTCGCTCCTTCGTGCGAGGCTCTTCTTCCTCGTCGTGGGGCTCCCTTTCGGGAGCAATGGTTTCCTGGGCAGCACTTGGGATGTAGAGTTCAGGACATCAGGGTGTAGTTGAAGCATGCCGAAGCCCTACAACCCCAAATCACACCGGGATAGACTGCAAGCAGTCAAACAGTACCTGGCAATCGAAGTTCATGAATCCAAAGCGGCAACCCTGGCCTTGCGGCGACCCCCCTCTCTTGGCCCTAAGCGTAAGAACCGAGCGTTGCCACCCTGCTGGGGGAAGGAAAAAGGCCTCCTTAACGTCGTTGAGGCGGCTATCACTATGGTAGCCGGATCCGGATCACGGTAATTAATCAGTACTTCAGGGGTGAGTCATGTGGTCTCCTTGGAGATCTCTGTGTCGGGATGCCCAGGCTCGGAGTTCGCGATTTCCGACAGCGAGGACTCTGTCCAGTCATCCCCCCAAGAAAGCCCCGACCGAGCCCACTAAACTGTAATCATCTCGGAAAGTTCCTTAATATGAAGAGATCCTGCTCATCTCTTGTGTACGCTTGAGCCATGCTCCTTAAGTCAGCCCTTCGGGCGTCTTCTCCCCGTAGCTCCAAATCGAAAGACGCAAAGCCCTCATGTGCGTTGCTGTGGCCCTGCAAGCCTCAAACCCTCAACCCGCGACTCGACACTCCCCAGAAGCCTGCATAGAACATCAAGCTCTTGTAGTACTGTAGGGGCCTCAATAATTACCAATACTATTTTGGGGGCTCCTTCCTTGTTATACGTATAGTATGATGGGCCCCAGAACCCCACCCCAACCATAAAGCCCCCTATATTAGTACAAGAGCATTTGTGTCAGACCTTCTGAATCCCCGGAAAGCCGCCTTTACAACATCTCGGGAGGATGGTGAACTGGCGATGTTCCCCCGGCCAGCTTGGCAACGATGCGAGGCCAGGTTGCTACGGCTGATGATACAAATCCTGCATGACCCGTTTTAATAAGGAATATACCATAATTCCCATAGTGTAGGGTCCTTAAGGTAATGCAGGATTTACATCATCCACCGTAGCTCCACAGGTTTGTACGTTGTGATTCAGGGTGTACCTCGGTCTGGAGGTTTCGAAGCTTAGCTCCAACAGCTCAAATTCTTAGGGGCTTCAGTGATTGGTCGAGACTATGCGAAGAAAGGTGCCGATGGTTTCCATGGCCTTAGTAGCATAGAAGCCACGACATGGGAGTTTCCGAACATAGGGGACCACGATATAGTGCCCTAAATAGTAGGATCCTGATTAGAAGGACCCCGCAATATGGTGCCCCTACTTTTCGGAAACCCTATACACGTTTATAGAGCCCTTTAAAGGAACCCTTATAGCAACCCTTAATTCTCGGACACCCCCCATGAGCCGCAGAGCCTCAGCCCCCGAGTCGACGAGCTGCAGAGGCCCTGGGAGCTTACGCCTGCGCCAGCGACGGGGGAACATCCTCCGACGTCCGCTCCGAGTTCTGCTGCTGCCCGGAGGCCGGAGGCAAAAGCACCCACAAAAGCCTCGTCGTATACGTCTATAAGCCCATAAGGCCACAAGGTCCAACACAGATCCCGCGGACCCCATAATTTGACCCCCGCAAACCCCATGAAAAGGCAGGGGGCTGAGCATCTCTTTTGAGGCGCGGCCATGCCGTCGCAAGCAGCAGAGATGGGGCCTGGTTCTGACCCCAGCTTCGCCGAGCTCCGGGGTGGCGGTTTTGTGGCTGACAGGGTTTTGGGAGTAGGATTGAGTCTGGAATCAAGCCTGATGTGGGCAGTGTAAATGCACACCATTGGGCAGCATTGACCTATCTCTTCTGGTCATGATCGCTTTTGTTCGAGACTCGAATTTCATCCCTCAGTTGCCGAGCCGGAATTCGCTTGTGGGCTTTGGGGAGCATTTGCGCCTCCACTGAGACATCCTTCCCGCCTTCAAAGTTGTGTTTGGGACTTGAGATCTTTGCAATGCCTCTGAGAATGCTGCTTAAGGTTCAACATCACTTGATCTTTAGGCCTTTCGACCGTCTGTCTGAATCCACTCCGGGCCAGAAATCGATTGTTCGACAGCTGCAGGTGCAGGGATCAGAATGGGGCTGCGCTCGCTGTCCTGGACCCGGCGGCGTTTCAATCAGACCCACCAAAATGTGCGCTGAGCAGCGCTATGAATGGAAGCAACACCCGTTGACACTTCATTGTTGTCTGCTGGCTGGAGCTGTTGGATCTTGAGCTCCAGTGCCAGAGATAGTCGCTACTTGCAGGATCTTTCGTCCGCTGGCGCGATCGGGAAGGCTTCGCCGCGGAGCGATATATCGCAGGCCGGGCACGGAAGCGCCATCCAATTTGCAAGCAGAAGCAGAACTTGGATATCAAGCCCGGATCCTTGTCAGGGTAAGCTGGCTGTTATGATTGGAACTAATCTGAAAGCCGAGTTTAGAGCCACTCCGGGAGCTCGCAGGCCTGATGCTGGCACCAAGGAGCACCATCACTTTGCAGGCCAGGGTGGTGCTTACCTTCCCACTGGCTTAGGGCTTAGGGTTGGGGTTTAACTTTCGCGCTTTTTCCACACGTTTGGAGCATCTGAGGGGCAGCCTGGCTGTCGGCTGTCTCTGCATCCCGACCCAAGCCCGCTCCATCGTTTCTTGCTATGTTCATGAGTCGTACTCATGGTCAGCGTTAATTAGCAACCGTTAGCAACATCGTCGTCATCATCCTCATCGCATTGTCATGGTTTCATGTCACGATAGTTGCTGTCGAACACCTGTATCATTGCCAGAATAAAGTTGTATACTATCGTGGCCTTTCGTGCTGTTGCTTGCTTATCCCAAAGCCTTAACCCGAAGACAGCGTCCGAAAAACTAAAGCCCTAAACCCCAAACTCTATTGCCTAACCTTGAGGTTAGGTAGAACCCTGCATGTTATAAGAACCCGAAAATCGAACGATTCAGCTCCAGAGTCAGATCCTGTGGAGTTCCGCATCGGCCCAATTTTTGCCAGGCGCTCCTCCGCATTTGGGAGGATCCCCGGTGGCTCACAGAGGACAACCTTAAGCTACCCTAAAGGCCCTAACTGGCCCTAAAGCGTTAAACTCAAGACCCGGTACTTTTTTTTGTGGGGATCTTGCAGAGTCTCGGGCGTTTTGGAGTCATACTCGTTCAGAGGTTTGGGGTTGGTTCTGGGAGGCAGCGGCGCTTGGTGGCGTCTTCAGACTGTTATGTGTTTTCTGTTTCGGTTTGTGGGTTTCAGGTTTACGGAGGAGTTGCTGGGAGATTTGCAGGGCTACCATGGGCCTGGCAAGACTCGCAAGGGCCGAAGATATGCGGACGCATGCGGAGGGGGGTGGAGGGGGTTCTGACGGCCAGGATTCCGACTTGAATTGGGGGATCATACCAAAAACAGGGTTCCGACTGTGCTATGGTTTCTTTCGGAGTCCAGTATGTTCTTAGAAGTCTCGAAAGCGTGGGTGCCGCAGGATGCGGATGCAGATGGCTTGTCAAGCAGCGCTGTAGCAAGGACCCTTGTTGCCTGCTGCTGCTACAGTGGTTGCATGAATATCAGCATGCTCGCAGTTGTTGCAAGTTGCAAGCCGCTTTCTGAGGTCTGGTGGGCTGCCTTAGCCGTCGCGCCGCAGGCGCGAGGGCCTGTGCACAAGCTTATAGGAGATGCTGCATCTTGTTGGTTTCGGCATCCCAAATCATTTGGGCCCTGCGAGCTTCAGACGGCTGTTGCAGGTGTTGGAATTCGACCGCGTTGTCGCGTTTGCCGAGGACTCCTTCTGGCCGCGGCCTGAAAGCGTTGCTGCATGAAGCAGGTATTCTGCACGTATGCAGAGCAACATGAGCGATCCAAGAGAAGAGCCTGCGCAAGGAGCAATGGCGACTGTGAACACCCACCAAAAGACTGCAAAGTACAAGACGAGCAGCAAAAGAATCCAGAATGAATGAGAACAGCCCCTCCAAGAACTACACTTACGACGGTACTCCTGATGGTAAGATGTCAACCCTAAGCCAGAAATTTAAAACCCTTGTGAATTAAAGTTTCGACCCTGAAACCAATACTGGCACAATACGCGGGTCGGAGGAAATTGCCTACAATATTTCTGCGCGCTTCTTGAGATAAACTACAGCGGGATATACCCGAAGCGCTATTTCGAGCTAGTCATTGTGGCCCATGTGCCAGAGCCCTCATCATAACCCTTACAATGTTTATCGGAATCCTTTCTAAAGGAACCCCATTCTTATTCTTAAGGCCCATATACTAAACCCCAAACCCATAAACACTCAATCCTACTGAAGCCCTTCAAGCGGGAACCCTTAAACGAAGCCCTTATCCCCCCATTCTAACTAATATGGGGGTCTAGATAAGTACCAATACTATTGTGGAGGTTCCTTGTTATAATTATTGTATAATGGGCCCCAAAACCCAATTCTGATTATGAAGGCCCCTATATTTATGAAGGCCCATGAATTGCCCGAGAGGTGGGCCCTGGGAGTTGCGCACGCCTTGACCGGCCACCTCCTTTCCGAGGCACCGCGGCCTCAATGGAATACTATAGGGGTCTTAACAATTAGAATAGGGTTTTGGGCCCACTATAATTATAATAAGGGACCCCCAAAGTAGTGCAGGTAATTAAACCTGCAAACACCATTTCAGGCTTGGGGAGAAGTTTGGGGTCTGCAGAAGTGTGGAGTTTTTGGCAGTGTGGGTAACGGGATTCTTGTTACAGGATTCTATAGTGTGGAGTCTGCTATAGTGGCGGGTCTGTACATTGGTTCTAAAGAGGTGCCCTGCTATTTTTGGAGATATTGATGGACAATGAGAGTGTTTCAATCGCTCCACCATCCCTCTTGTTGCAGGCTGCTTTCAAGGATCCCGGTTTTGCTTCCAGGACTATTGCTTACCTACAGGATTTCGGAGTCTAGCAACCATGCCAACCAATGTACATGCCTCGATAAAAGCCCCACAGACTTATTTAATGCACTATACAACCCCTGCTATAGCAAACCCAATATTCAAAAACAACTTGATTTACACAACTTTGTCAAGAAGCACCAACAATCCCTCTGTTCTTTCTGAGAGGCCGGCTTGCTTCTCCGGCTGCTGCTGGTCCTCTTAGGCCGGCAAAAACGTGCTGCAGAGTTTTGGGATCAATGTAGGATCCTGAAAAAAGGCCTTGGGTTTTGGGGATTTAGGGCTCAGGGGCATAGGGTTTTGGGGCTTTAGGGTTCAGGGGGGCCTGGATAGATAGCATTAGCACTACCAGCCCTTTGTAGCCCCTGAACCCTCGCCCTCAATCCTCAACCCTAAACCCCCGTTTCCTTCACAGTAGCCCTTCTACTTACTATCAGCGACTGGCTTTCAGGAGTTTTGGAAGGGTTGGGGGGGCACTGGGGGGGCGGATGTTTGAGAGGTTTGGGGGCCTAGAGTCTCACTACAACGCCGTTGCAGATGGTGCCTAAACCTTCGTGGGACCGTCCTGTGGAATCCGCTTCATTGCTGCATTGCTTGATGGCACATGCTAGAACTGTCTTATGAAGTCTTCGCAGCACCCTTATTTCTTGTACTGAATCACAAACCTCTACAACCCAGACCCCCGCAAGGATCTAGAAAGTAGCTCCCCTAATTTGGGGCCCTATACTACTAAGGGTACTTTATAGGAACCCCCAATTAAGGGATCTACTTTTTGGATCCTCCCGGGGTCTGGGAAGACAATACCCTGCTAGTCCAACCCCACCTTGCATTCATCAAAAGAACCCTTGATGGGGGTTCCTATAAAGTACCCTTAGTAGTATAGGACCCCAAATTAGGGGAGATCGAACTTTCAAGCCCTATGTGACTGGTTTCGAACCTTATCTAGTCGGTGAGGCAGCGCTTGTAAACTATATGATCGCGCCTGTCGACCCTACCTACTTGAAGGCTCCTGGATACTTGTATGCTTATAGGTTCCTTGTACAGGGTTTTAAGACAAGACCCGTATGGTAGCCTGATGATGATAACCCTAATTACTATAAGCCTCCTTGGAATGCGAGAAGGTCTCCACGGCCGAGCGGGGCGTCGCGTCGCACTGCAGGAGGGCAGAAATTGGGAGGATTCTGACTTAGGGTTCGACCGGGCTTTAGGGCTTTGTTTGTGCGGGGACTTAGAGGTCCCGGTTTAGGGGCCGACGATGGCATCCTGTTCAGATGTGTTGCGGAACTCAGTTCGAGTGCGCCTATTGCAAGCAACGCGCTTCCTTATAATGTTATCTAAGGTCATGGTCTGTGTAGCCCTCGAGCAATATACAAAGCACTGCAGCCCTTACTGCGAGACTTTGCCCGTGTTGGAGTCAAGGCTATGCTTCAAGAGCAAACATTACATGGCGGGCTTCGTGGTTCTAGCCAACTTTTGCCAGACTTGGCGAGCATCTGATCACAAAGGAAGAGAGTCATATGTGTATATGTGTTTATATTGAGGCACATGCTGTCGTTCAAGACAGTGAGTCTTGCCATGTTGTGAGTTGGCTGCACAAGTCTCTTATCGTTTGTAAGCAATGGGTTCTTCGTGTGGCACTATATGCCATAAGCTTCGGACGTGCACATCGCTGTGAGGAGCTCCTGCTGTTTGCCCACAGCGGCGCGCGATGCTTTGTTGTGTGAACGCACCAATAGTGGACGTATCAAGCACATTGTATATAGCCAAAATCCTCCAGACGATTGTCCATTCTTGACAGGAAGGGTTTGGACCAGACATCGCGAAACGTGTTGATCTA
>CAJNDT010000636.1:0-35000 GCA_905221615.1 Symbiodinium sp. CCMP2592 | reverse complement strand
CTTGCCCGAGGCCTCAAACTCACGTAAGCCCAGGTCGAATCCCGCGCTATGAGCTGAAGCTTCAAATCAAGGATCCCCGGACAGATCCGTGTCCTGGCTGCAGTCTCGCGTTGAGAGGCTTTAGTATCTATAATGGTAGTGGTAGAGTAGCAGTAAGAGAATAATTAACAGGTGTGGTAGGTGCATTAAATAGCGAGGGTCGAATCGAGGCGCAAGGCAAGAAACAAGGCCAAGTTCCACAGCTTTTGGTCAGTCGTGAATTGCGTTATTTGTTGCTGGAGGCCCAGATGGTTTTGGATATCAAGCTGTCACCTCTTGCAACTTTATAAGAAGGCCAAACACAGCTCCAGCCCAAGACAGGGATTGTACACTTGCGAGGAAGCTGAACCGAATGCAAAGCCACTCAAACGGGCTTCTCTCATCCAGCAGTTGTGATGGACGAGGTGCTTCTTCAGATACGTTTGATGGAGATGGCGCTGTTGCTCAGGCCGCGCGGGATGCATCGTCCGTTGCAGTCCTGCAGCTTAGGGCTCTGTAGTATAATTGCAGTATGGTATACCCCCCAACCTCATTCTGATTATTAAGGCCCCTGTTTCCTTCGTGCTGGGGAGGTGGATCGCTGTAGTTTTGCAGCTATGTGAGGATTTCACATGAGACGCATTTATGCAAGTTCTAACTCCACAGTCAATGCTTCTCTGCAACAGTCTTGAGCAGCATGCAGTCAGATTGTACTCTGCACAGACTTTTGGGATTAACACTGCTACTTTGTGTTGTGGGAACATTATGGTAGGTCGTTATGTAACATGAACTGCACTGAAAATCAATGCCTCTTTTGCCATATGCGAGCGATACATACATACATATTATATATATATATATATATATATATATATATAACTATGTGTACATGTATATATATATACATATATATATATATGTATACGTAGGACAAGACATCTCAATGCTTCTGGTGTGGGGATCGTTGAAATGGGGCTACATGGTTCCCGGAAAGGCTGGTATGAAAGTTCAGAAACCCACACACACACAAACAACAGCTTAAGGATTCAAGAACTTGTTGTATGAGGATTCCCTCACAAGAGGATTCCAGAAACCATACTTGTGAGATCTTTATGTCTACTGGCCCCAAATTTTACCCTCAACCCCGCAACCCCAGACCTAAGCCTGATAACCTGATCACATTCTGATGCCCTAATGCCTAAAACCCGAAACCTTGCCTTATACAACCCCAGAAGCCCTTCCCAGGCTTGGAAACCCCCTAAAGCCCTAAAGTTTAAAACCCTTACAGTGCGGAACTCGTATTTAAATTCTCAAAGAATCCTTGTGGAGTCCGTTCACAACCCTGTGAAACCCCCAAAAAATCCCAATGCCAGGCTCCAGTCCATGCTATCTCCTTCCTGAGCAGCCCTGGATTTCTTGAAGGTATCGTAGGGAATCGTAGGGGTTTAGGCTGGTTTAGGGTTTAGGGCTTGGACCATGGACCACCTTAACACTATTATTAGGGGTTTTGGTATAGTTGCAATGTAGCATACCCCAACAACTGATGCCCCTATAAAGGGTTCATTGAGGTTGTAAGGGGTTTAGGGACTATGCCGGGTAGACAGGTGCGCAGTTGCGAATCAAGCAGCACCATCCTGTCTTTTTGAAGGGCGGCGCAGAAGCGCTTTTTGGGCGTAAAACCCGATATACAGTTCCTTCTGGTGACGCTTTGCGAGTGTCAGAAGATAAAGAGCTCTGGACATTTCTCTAGATGGTAGGATCCAGAATCTTAGAGCCGAGAAGAACGTTGAAGACAACTTCAAAACACTTCTAAAAGCTCGATGGAAGCCTTACAGGGCCGAAGTCAATTTAAGTGCAGCGCTTACTTCCGGTTCGGCTGCTACTTGAACCTCAAATGAGTGTTTCTCCAAAATTAACGGCCTGCTTGGGGAGGCCCCTATGTGAAGCATCCGTTCATATGAGGGTCCCGTTTCTCTGAAACTCGCAATCCAAGATCCACAGCCTTATTTGAGATTCTGTGCGCGCGCGACCCAAGCTCTGCTCCGTGGCAGAGTTTAAACCAGCAAAGGCCTTCCCTGTCATTCGGGGCACCCGAACCATCGCTCTTTTTACATGGAGGGTAGATAGCCGCGAGTTTCCTGTCAAGACCCTGAGCGAAACTCCCAAACCTGGACCTAGATCCTTAAGCCGTGGTACGGTGGATGATATAAATCCTGCAGTACCTTAAGGACCCTAAGCTATGGAAATTATGGTATATTCCTTATTATGGGTAATGCAGGATTTATATCATCAACAGAAGGATCCCTGAAACCCTGCGAAACTAACATGTTCAAAGAACCCTAAACCGGAAACCCAGGAGATACCTGCCCCGTGGGCATGGACGGGTGGGATCCCAGTGTCTCTCAGGGACCGGCTCTTTGCTTGCAAGGTGTTGGCCCAAGTGGTCGGGGGTCCTTAGAACGAGGATCCCCTCCTTTCGGGCCCCACCGTTTTAGAGGTTCTGATTCGGATCTGGCAGGTCCGATGTGGAACACTTTCCATTTCCACCTTGCTGGACACGGCTTCAGGCTCAGTGCCTCAGGACCGAAGCGATATGTACCACATGTAGATTTATGTATAGAGGCTCTATAGAGTAACGTAGTATATACCGGCCTTACAGTAGTGGCTACAGTCGGGTTCCTTCGATGGGGCGCTGCCGAACCTTGTCCCGAGCTGTGGTCTTAAAGCCGGCCGAGCCCCGTGCTATGAGCTTTACCGGCTGCCCGCTTCGCAACCGTAAAAGGGGCGCACTGCGTCCTACTGTTGCGTGTGCTGGGTATTTCGGTGGTCAGTGGTTGCGAGAAAGTACCACTTGATCTCCCGCTGCGGGCGGATGTGAGGACTTGCTTTTCCTGCAGCGGCGGTCCAAGCAATCTGCCCTGATCCGCGGCTTTTTCCCAGGCCAAGGCCTGAAGCAGACGGATCGGTTCTCACGGTCCCTGAAATCCAGTTCGCTAGCGCAGACTGGTGACTTTTTGCTAATTCAAGCAGACGCTGCTTTGCAGCGAGGGCGAAGAGAGGAGTCAGAGATATGAGAGCTCGCAACCTGTGCATCTCTGGACCCCGACAGTGCCGCTCAGAACAGGATCCAAGGCATCACGTGACCCTGGCAAGAGCCGAAGCCCGACAAAGCTTGCTATATAATCCCCCTCACAGGAACCATGGGCCTGTGGCTGATCTGCAAAATGCGCCTGAGACCGGATCCTGACGAGCAGCACGAGTCCCGCAGACAGCCCAAGTGGGCCAGACTGCATGTGGAAATCATAACAAAATCACCACGAACTCACGTATATACCATAAGACTATAAGGATTGTCGGCTCAGAAGTTGAGGAACATTCCTTGTTCAAATCATGTGCGAGAAGCTCCCATGTCTTCCCCCGACTATCTTCTACGCGTCCATACCTTCGACGAGCTGCAGGAGACAAACAGATCGGCCGTCCAGTTCACAGTTCCCAAGTTCTAGGTTGCATAGTTCACCTTTGTGCACAATGACGATCCTTCCTTTGTAGGGCCTTATTGCTGTGGAAACTCATATCTTCCAGGCTTGGCTGGATCGTATCTGCCTGTTTTCAACACTGTGTGGTGTGATTATAGTTGAAAGCAAATTCGAAGCTGCAGGTTCATTTGCATGATCGTTCAGGTTCATTGGCAGGCATGCCTGTGGAAGGTACCGCTACCGCGCTTTCCCAATCCCTCCCATACACCAGCTGGCATGTGACATCCCGAAAATAGGGGATCCTAATATAGTACCCTAAATAGTAAGGTACCCCTAAACCCTAATATAGTACCCTAAATAGGATCCTTCTTATAGGGAACCCAAAATTCGGCAACCCCCACCCCCCCCCCCCCCCCCACAAATCGCATCAGGCCAGGACAAGGTGGCTTAAATAGATACCAAAGGTATTTGGGTGGGTTCCTTATTATATTGTTGTATAACGGGCCCCAAAACCTTATTCTAATCAATAAGGCTCCTAGATAGTACCTTCGCGACGACCCTGTAGCCATAAAGCCGTAGACCCAAGAACCCAAGCTGCATAGGCCGTGGTTGCACCACTGTGGTGGCTACGGTCGCAGCGGCTGCCTATGGCAATGCTGAACCTGCTCGTGGTTCTGGCAGGGCCCTTGGGTGTTGGATGTGGGAGTCTGGCAAAACAAGAAATCCCAACATGTGCAGTAGGGACATTAATGTCATTACAACCCACTCAAAAGACTTGGAAACAGAAGATCACCTATATAAGGAGGCCCAACAAAGGCATGAATGAGCACACCTCGCACACAGCCTGCAGGTATGACATAGCAAGGACGGGGTCCTTGTTAGAAAGCTTAGTTTAATCTTCATTCACGTTTAGTGCGTAGATTCAAAACGGAATGTATGCTTTCATCACTCTGCGAACGTGTATGACGTCCAACTGAACACCACAGAGGCTTGCAAGATCAGAAGCCAGTAGCAGAGACTGCCTTCCACGAGCTTCCATGCAACAAGTGAGGTTATAATGTAGTATAACTGTACTAGGGGGCCCTAAGAATTGTTTTAGGCAATTATTCAGGCTTCTACAGTACCATTATGATCCGCGAGTCCTGACCCTGCTAAATAATTGAAGGGCGTGTTCTTTACCCTGAAACCTGAACCCTTCCGGCAGGGCTTGCTGTCCCAGTCGCGCAACATTGGCTTCGATACCTTGACGACGATCTGCCTCCTCGGTCCAGGCAAAAGGGAGGTTCTTGAAATCAGGGATTGGGGCCCGGGTCCTTGTAGTGGGGATCCCGGTCTTTTGGCTTAATTGCTTGAAGGCTCCTGGTTCTGCGAATCTCCCGGTTATGGAGCAAGCTGGTCGAGTTCGAGCTTTGAGGGCTCTTGGTATTCCGATTCCTCTAACTTTTCCAGCCCTAGCCGTCCTAGATCAATATACTGCAACAACCAACCCTCAGGCGCTTTTCGTCACGAAGTACACAGTACGTAGTACTGTGCCATGAGAAATATGGGACCTTCGGGAAACCAATGAAGTGGCGATAGCCCTGCGAGTGTGCGGTAGAATCAGCGACCCAAAAGCAACCCACATACATGTACTCTTGTAAATCCATGAGAAGCCCTGAACTCTAAATCCAAAACCCTATACCAAAATCCCCCTACACCCAACACCAGAAACCCAAAACCCTAAACCCTAAACCCTTCCGAGCCCGTTTAGTTCCCCTTGGTTGAAGCGAGGAGCGAAACTGGGCTGCCGTTTGGTGCTGCATTTCTTCGCCGCCGAGCGCGTGAGCCTTGCCTTTACTTACAGGGCTAAGGCTTAGCGGTTCAGGGTTTAGGGTACATATAGGGCATTCTGGGAAGTTATGAGGTATTCGAGAGTGGAAAAAAGTGCCGAAACGCGAGTTCATTCCACTCTTCACTCGACTCCGGTCTTTGCCTTCTGAAGCGGTGAAGGTAAAGACAGGCCAAGAGCTATGATCGTGAAGATCCCCAAGCCTTCACATAAAGGGAACTCCAGAAAGTTGGAATATGGTTTCAGGGTAGGATACCCTATAATTTACCATAAAGGGTTTAGGATAATCATATTCCAACTTTCTGGCTTTTACATTAAACCCGGAGCCCTTTGCATTTGGAGCACTCGACCAGGTCGGTGGTGATAGAGCGCTACCGCTTTCTCGAGTCCTCCGCGGCTTGGTGTTCCAGAGAGCCTGCGTTGTGGCATTCCGCACAGATTATTCTACGCAAGCTATACCTTCCCCATAGCCACTCCGAACTCGCGAACTTGGCAAACAGAGCAAGGCCTTGAACGGCAGCATTTTGTAACACTAGGCGGTTCGGCACAACTTCAACAGGATACATACGATACCATACCATGAATCACTGCTGCGCTCCTGCGAGGTAGAACAGCTACGCCTTTTGGGACCGCGATGCTCGGCAGCAGCTTGTTTTCAGGGCGTTGTCAATGCCGTCGCAGCAGAGTTCGAGACCTCCTTGCAAGACCTCTAGAGATTTATCCACAGCAGAGTATAGCTGACAGTCCTGGTAGCGCGACAGACTTGAGCTTGGTGATCAGTATGCTGGGTCCTTCATGTCCCGTATCCCTTAGGCTTCGACGGCCTCAGCTTTCCAGGCCCGGCAAACAGCAGAGTTCGAGGTCAGAAGTGAGAACTTCACGTAGCAACCCAGCCCAGGACAGCTTCGTTATCCCCCGAACGTGCCTCGGCTTGCACTTGGATGCAAGGTGTATTCAACCTTTCAACCACTAGCTAAGATCCATAGTCTGCAAAGTGCTGAAAACTGCATCTCGTTCGCAGCACATTGTGGCTGACAGGTGTTCCAGATCTGTAGTGGTCTCCAACATGGCAGCTGCAAAACCCCACTCCGGCTCGAAACGCCCTGTCAGAATCAACATTGGCGGGGAGAAGATGGTAACGGTGCTTCCAAGTTTGTTCAAGGTGGCAGGGGAGAACAAGCTTTGTGCAATTGATGACGACTGTGAGGGGCAGCCCTTGGACGCTGACGGGAACATTTTTGTGGACTACTCTCCCATCGTCTTCATGCCACTGATCGAATGGCTCCGCGAGCTGCGAGACGCAGAACCAAATCAGGAGGTTCACGCGAAGCTGCAGTACGAGTACCGAACAGCTTTCATCCGCATGATGAAGGCGATGGCATTTCCGCTGCGCTTTTTCCGGGTGGCGGGCATCCAGGCACAGGAGCTGCAACAGATGGGTTATTCGGCAGAATGTCTTCACACGGAGGGAGCGTACTCCATTAAGGAGCTCGTCCTGAGCGGCTTCAAGGCCTCGGACATCCGATGCTTGCCTCAGTCCGAGGAGCTCACAGCGGTCTTGAGCATGTCGCAGAGGTCTTACAAGGGACTCCTGGAGCAAGGCTTCACAAAGACGGAGCTCGAGGATGCGGGCCTCAAGGAGCCCACCACCGCCACCAGCCAATCCACAAATCTTTTTGTGGCGTCTCCGGAGCTTCTTGGTGGTGAGGGCGTGTCCCCGTTCTCGCAGCAGCGTCTTGTATCTATGTTTTGACCAAACAAAGCCGCGGAAGATGCTGAAGCGGAAGAAGATCTTTGAGGCCAGCAAATTGCGGTGTGGCAGTATGAGCCTATGAGCAGTTGGTGCAACATCACGGGATGTAGCAAGCACCAGTGAGAGAAAATGAGCAGACTGTGATGCGTCTGGACCAGGTAGCCGGTGATAGTTGCATGTCTTGCCAGCTTGCGCAGGTTATATCGCAGTGCAGGCTTGCCAGTAGGCTTGAGGTTGATCTGCAGCACGTCTCGTATCGCTTAGTCACACCCTTCAACATCCTCCAGTCATACAATCTAGTATAGTATAGAATCACATAGTGATATAGTATACATTCTATACTGTAGTAATATAGTACAGAAGGGAAAAGGTGCCGAATTCGTTGGGCTTCACAGCTCCAAACACTACATGCATGGGCCACAGACCTTGACCTCCCGTGCATATTGCCCAGCCCATGTTCAGGTAATTGGTGCGAACATGGTAGGAGCTCCCGATCACGAGGTGGTCTACATTTCGGAACACGCTGATGATGCAGATGAGGATTCCCTGCCGTCGATCACCAGAGAGTCGCCTGACTGACACAACACTCCAACCCCTATAGAATCCAAATCGGATTCCTAAGCAGGGTGATGCAGAGGTCTGAAGACGCAGTGAGGTAGTAATAACCTCCCGCAATCTCCCCTTTGAGTCCCTACTCTGACTAGCAAGCCCCCGTTGCTTTGTCCAAGAGGAGCGGATCCCGACTTCAGTTTTCGGTAGTGTGAAGCATACGCTACGTAGCTTAAAAGAAGCAGTAGCAGAGCTTCGATCTGCAACGACTGTAGTACGGCTGTGCTCCGGTAGCTATAAGGGCTTGAAAGGGTTGTGATTGATGTAAGGTTTTCATTACACCCCCGAATACACACACGGACACCACAATTGTAGGAGCCAAGTGCAGGCCTGAAGGATAATTATTATGGTGGTAAACCGTAATCCCCTTGTAGTCCCTCAACAGCTGCATTATGATGTAACCCGGAACCCTTGGGTTCCAAAACGGCTACGCTCAGCCAAGGGCTCCGGCTTCGTTTCCTCTCTTGTGGAGTATATCTGTCATACTCTGTTGTTTCGCAGCAGGTTACACTATGTTTCTGAGCCATGGTGTCAGTATACATGTAACGTCATCTATCTATATGCACAGCATACACAACACACACACACACATTACTACCATGTACCATATGCTGCCTTATATTCGGTTATGCTTCGTACCTTGGCATTTTGTGATGTTAGACTTGGCCTAGGGCCTAGGGTACGATTCCTTTGAGCTGAGGCTTGGCCTGGATTTCGGAGGCCCGGCCGGCTCGAAAAGAAGCGACAAGTTTTTTCCAGGGACTCCTTCGGGCAGGCTCTGGGTTGTTTTGGGTTCGGTATTCGGGTGTTCTCTGTTTAGAGTCTGAGGATTTGGGCTTTACGATTCAGGTTTGTTTGCTTTGCATCCGACGTTGGCAGGCCTGTGCCGCGATTGGCTCAACGAGGCACGGATGTGCAGGAAGCACTTTGCAGATCGGGTTTAGGATCTAGCGTTTACATGTGGATGTTTGCCAACAAACTCGCTTGCGTGCGTGACGTTGACTCTGCATCACTGGTTGAGCCCTTGCTAAACTGTCCTCGCCTTGGTCGTATAGCCTTGAATAAAGGCTTGTCATGTACTCATATTTCGACTACGGCCACGAGGACTACTACCAAAGCCAATAACAATGGTAGCGATAAGACTAAGACCAAAAAGCTGGTAATAGTGATAGGTGATCGTAGGTGACCGTAAGAGCAGTAACATTCAGAGTACGGGCAGTGAACGGGCTTTAACAAGTACAAGGTTACTAGTGATGGCCGACTGAAGTGTCTATACCATCATGCTAAGAGTCATAATCATAGCAGTCGCTTCTCTTATGACGCCACCAACAAAATTGTGTAGTCGTAATTCAATGCTACGAATCGGTAGGATGGCTGTAGGAATGACTTGAAAGCAGCGACTCTGCTTGTAGAACCCTTGTGGAAATTCTGGGGACCCCAGAACTTTCCAACGCTTACATCCCTAAACCTCTACAGGGCTAATACTAAACCCTCAAACGCTACAACCCTAGACCGAAAAAACCAAACCCTAGACCTCTAGAGGGCTGAACCCTCAAACGCTACAACCCGAGGCCCAGAAACCTCAACACCCTCCTTTTCCTGGGGGATCTGTCATTATATGGGGATATCCCTACCTTATTGGGCTTCATTACAAGGGGATTCATATGGGATATCCCTATCAGGTCGCCATGGGCCTGGTGTCGCGAGAGCAGGGGCTGGTGGAGCACGGACCCTCGTCCCTGTCTCGTCGTAGGCGCATCTGTTTGAGGCCTGGAAGGTTTAGGTGTGCAGGGTTCCGGTTAAGCGTTCCATGAAGGGTTACTAAGCAGTAACCGTTACTACGAAGGTACTATCGGGTTTAGAATTCAGGGTAAGTCTGTGTTCTGGTATTGCGTTTGTATTCGTAGCCGTGCCAACCCCCAGCATCATTATTGGTCCTTTGTGACCTACTGTTGATTACTTACATTGAAGGTATGATACTAAGTTGCCATTTGTTGCGCTCCATTGTCTGCCACAGGCCCATTGCACAAGATGCTAGATGTTCTGTGGAGATCCTGACGTGCAGGCTCATGTCACTCCGAGTTCATTGCTGAATCAGCCATCGGGCATTCTGACAGCTGTGCGACGGTACACTCCCGTTTGTATTCAGAGCTTGCGTCCCTAACCCCCGAAACTAAGCCATAAGCCCGTAAACCCCCAGTCCCCCAAATCTGATAGATCCGCAGTACCCTCAATGCCCTGGAAACCCGCTTAAAGACTCAGGTCTTGTAGACGGGACGGCATTTGCCCGGCTCAAGCCTGGCGGAGATCCGCAGCAACTGGAGGCTGAGGAAGTTATCTTTAGGAGTTTAGGTTGGGGCTCTGGGGCGGGGGGTTAAGAGTCGAGGGCTTCAGAGTTTAGAGTTCTTCCGCGAAGTGAGCTTGTTGGGACGCTTATCATTCTTGCTACCTCCATGGCAATGACAGTTGTTGCAGTGCAGCTGCGTTACTTGTAACCACGATCACCATAAGAGCACAGTCTTGTGCTGTGTTCTTCGAAGTGAACAAAGAGCACTTCGGTTGGCTTTGTAGTGCAAGGGCAAATACTCGCCAATGTCAGTCCCTACCCAAGACCTTGTGGCATGGCTCAATCTCCCTGACCTAGCGTACAAGGCCCGCCAAAGAACAATGCGGGATTGGAATGCAGATCCCGAATATCAGGATCCTTCTGACGAGGGCCAGTATGTACAGTATTCTTAGTTGTAAACGCCGCCTGTGGGGCTTCGATTTTTTTGCTCTCCAACATCAGGACACCTTGGGCCTTTTGTTAGGTGGTTTCCCGCTTCAGACTCAATTGTATAGCAACTGAACGGTTACACGTATGTTCCAGGCGTTGCTGGGAACCCTTGTAGCTCAATAGTAGAGTAGCTGAGATGGCACGACGTGTCTGTTTCTGGGGTTGCTCCATTAACGATACCCCCGAGACACCACAGTAACCTGCTCTACAACTGACCAAACCCATAAAGCTTGAGCCCTAAACCCTTTCCACAAAGATCTACCTCCCCTCCTTGTCTCCCTAGACCCTAAACCCTAAACCCTATTCCTTGTGAGGCCCTGGGCAAAGTCCTGGGCCTGGCACTGCGGGACTCGCAGCCCCTGGGCATTGCACCTTCGGCAGAAAGACTCCTGGAGTCCCAGGGTTCAGGGCATGAGGTTAGGATTTTTTGTTTTAGGGGAGATTTTGGGGGGGGGGCTTATAGAGACTCTATGGTTAAGGGTTATAGTGTTTGGGAATCGGGTTCAGGCCTTCTTTTGTCGGGCCTTGGTGTGAGCTGCGGAAGGAGTCCTCTCTGTTGGTGGACGAATGTCTGCAAAGTCATTACCCATAGGCCCCGGCCGCATTGCCGTCCGGCGTGGGGCTTCGCCGTCGGCCACAAGAATTAGGGAAGCAAAAGGACTGGACCAATATCCGAACCACAAAATGACCTTCCAGCACCTGTGATCTCACCTCCACTCTGTCCCATTCTCACTTAGATGCAAGCATGGGCCTGTCCTTTCGACCTTGTGCCACTTCCGTCCGAGGAGATGTGTGCTCCGCTCTGCCATCTTTTGACGCATCCGCGTCTGCCCACAGCGCTGGAGGCTTTTCCGGCTTTAGTCCGCTTGCAATCCGGCAGAAGGACAGCTCAGGAAGGATCTTCGCAGACGCAGGTCGCTGAAAGGATGCACAGTTTTCTGTTTTTGCACCGACAGCTAGTCTGAGCAGTGAGCCAAACATGCATGAGTTTTCCACCGTGACCTTGTCGTTGCATCGTTGCAGAGCATCCGGAACATACCCGACGCAGCAATGGTGCGCGGCGACATTGGCGACTCGGCTTCAGAGCCTTCTGAGCTCTTTTGGCCTGACAGGCAGGTAGCTGTGTTTTTCCATTTCGGGCTTCCGGCCCCAGGTTAGGTTGAGGATAGGCTTCCTGACTTTATCAGACTTCATGGGACTCTGATTGGGTCGGCCGTTTGTAGCCACGTCTTGGCGACTTCTCGAAGATCCAAGGACAGCCGAGCCCTGCAGTGCCGACAGCGCAGACCGCAGGCTTCACAGGCCTCAAAATGTCAAAATCCAGGAAAGGGGTCCCGGCATCGTAAACGAAACTCCGCCAGCCCAGAGCCCAGAGGCCGCAGCTTCGAGCTCCAAAGATTGGGCTTTTCCGCTGAGTGGCTGCGATGGGTGAGCCAGGACTTGCTTGTTTTTTCGTGGTTTAAGATCCTGCTGTTGGCTAAGGAGGTAGATGTAGTGGCTGTTCCGCATTGCCCAAGGGATGTGGGTTAGGAACTCTGGAGAGCTCACGGAATACTGATATCTGTCGTCTTTTGGGATGATGTTAAATGCTGCACTTGCTAAGTCCCGCGACCTGTGGTGACACCGAAATCCGGTAGGATGCACCCGGTCCAAAGCCCAGCGAGGAGGAATACGACTTCTGGCGAGCCATGGGCCAGACGGCACCCTTCTCGAGGGAGGCGACAGTCCCGAAACATGATGCCAACGTTTGCAGACGACACCGGACCTTTTTTTGAATTCTACATACCTGAAAGCTTTGCGGCCCTAAACCCGCAGGCCTTGGAATCCTATTGCCTATGCCCATAATCATCCCATAAATCCTTTGGATTGCTTCTTCGTCTGACTGGGGCCGTTGTCAGGCACTGCAGGATGTGGAGTACAGCGGCCCTCCATCTGCGGAAGGCCCGTGCTCGTAGTGTTCTTGTCGGGACTGAAACGGTTTCCGGCACTAAAGGCTAAAGGAGATTAACGTACCGTCGGAACTAATGCCAAACAGCTACAGAGAGGAAGAGACAGCGAGAGAGACAGGACACAAAGCTACAAGACTGAGAATGAGGGACGTTTCAGGCAGTGAGCCCTCAACGCCCCAAGATATGTAGCCGTTGTAAAGCGGGGTTGTTTCTGGCGCCGGAGGCGTGCAGCAGCACATGGAGAAGAAGGCCTTGTCGTCTCTGATCCTCGACGTGCCCCTTGGACTGAACCAAGCCGTTGCGGGGCATCAGTGCAGTGTTGGACAGTCCAGGCACCGAAGTTTCCGGACACATTACAAAGCTTCCGATCGTGCTATGTAGTCTCGGCGTGAGTCTATAGCCACCCTGTATGCACTTTCCACCAGATGCTCGTTACTGGCCGAGTAAATTGGATGCTGGCCCCTTGCATGTCAAGCCTGACACAGCTTGCCAATAAATCGTCGGCAGCTCATTTCGCCTCCCCATCGAAACCGACAAACCTCAATCCTGTTGGACCTTTGACAGTCTAGTCATCTCGACAGCCCTGGCCGCCCTTTCCAGGTCCCCCGAACTCACTGCACTGTGGCGTGGGCTCCGGGCAGCGGCTCTGATAAATGCTTCTTTGGGTTTAAGGCTTGGGGTGTCGGGATGGGTCCGGTATTTGACAAGGCTCCTTATGATGAGACTTTATGCGGTACTATTAGAGTCTTACGGAAGTTTATAGAGGTTCATCTCCCTGAGATATGATAAGTCTGCTGGTTTAGGCCTGGCACGTGGGAGAAGCCGCTGTGTAGGTTAGGCGCCATCATAGTCGCCGCAATCAAGGGCAAGGGTGGAATGGAGGTTGGGGTTTTGAGACTTTCCCACATGTCAAAGCCAAAATCAAGCCTGGCTCAGTAGCCAGTGCAGCGGGCCCACACAGAATTTGTTGTTTGCATCTTGTTGGTTTAGTCTTGATGCCAGTCTGCCAGCCTGCATGCTGCTGCATACCTCTAACATTTGCTGCCGTATATGCTGGATAGTATCATATCCAAAACTCGGCATTCCTGGAAAAGCAGACGACTGAACGGCACCCCAAAGAACAAAAAGAGCCCGACCCTCCGCCCAAACAAAGCTCTCAGAGGTGCCGGATCTGACACTCCCAAGCCTCGCTGTGGAGGTCCGAGGTGCCAAACGAGGCCTCCTGGAGTTTTCAGTGTTTGGGTTCTTGTTTTCTTCCGTTCCGGTGTTTCGGGTTGTTGGGCTTGGAGGTGTTGAAGCTTAAAGCGAATGTCTTGCAAAGGCCCCCTTCCTATGGATTTAGTAGTACGATTTGTAGTCGTCATTGTAGCCACTAGTTTCACGAGCCCTGCTTGACGCTTTCCATGCTCGGAGGATGTCCCAATTTTCCCGAAGATACTGCGTTCATCACTCTCTGTTTTTGGGGCCCACGGTTTTGGGTTCTGGGCTTCAGGATTTGGATTTAGGGTCTGGATGTGTGTCGGGGTTCAGCTTTACAGCAGCAACCAGTTCTAGATCCATCGGTACCTGGAGCTTGTCGATGCTTTGAGCCCGAACTCCGTTTGAGACAGAAAGGTTATGACGGGGCCGTGCGCTTAAGCAGGAAGTCGAGAAGACTATAGGACTGTGTATACGATCTGGCCACGAGTTTGATTCCGACATCTGCATGCCACGATCTACTTCTCCTCGTATCTGGCGACCCTACCGTCTTCCTTTGTCTGACCATTTGTTTGCATGTGCGCGCACCTATCAATCTGACTCTGTCTTGATGGCTTTTGCTCTATCTTCCCGACTTTCTGCCGAGACAGGGGCAGAGGTTTCAGCAGAAAGAGCCAGAGCCCTATACCCTGAGTTGAGGAGCACTCTATTCCGAATACGAAGACTGCAATGCAAGCTGTCCGTAGTTTGTAGGGAATCCTTCACCGTAGTCCTTTTGAAGCCTGTGGGCAGGCCTTCCAGAGATGCCCGCCGAGCCCAGCGAAGGGCCACGGGCAAAAAGACGGCGACTTGCGGACAGGCCGGAGGGTCCTGGGTTTGAAAGGGTTTGTTAAAGGACGAAACCCGAAGCTAGTAGGGTATAGTATATAATAAGCATTACTCTCATTACTACTATGATTTTTTGTTTGTACTACTCTTATTATGGACTATGATTATCGCTAAAGGGCTTCAACAAAGTTTAGTTTAGTGCGGGTTCTATACTGTTATGAGGTATGAAGTCTTGCGGTTTCGGGATTGAGGTTTGAGGGTGTCGGGTTTAGGGTTCGGGCTCAAGGTTTTAGGGCTTTCAGGCTGGGCCAGGGTTGTTTTGTTGTTGGAACCTCATTTTGTGAATCCTTGAATCCAAAGCAGCAACACAGTTAGTAGGATCCGCATTGAGCAATTTGTCAAGAACCAGTGGTGTCTTAATCCAGCTGCTTGAACTTGATACTGGCCTTTGGTTCCGCAGTCGCTAGTACTAGAAAGTCAAGTGGAGCTAGGAGTCAGGGTGTTTTCAATTCTGCTTGGTCTTGGACTCCGGTGCGACAGTTGGCTCAGTCTCTCGATTCGAGTTCCTGATCAGACACGCACGGCCGCCTCCCTTTCAGACCCGCTTTCTGCCGAAGTAGCAGACGTGTCAGGAGCCCCCTGCAAGAGCTGATTTCTGGCGGTGTCGACGTGCCTGTCACGAAGTGGCAGCAGTTCACGAGGCCTTTGTGGATTAGGTCCCTGAATGACAGGAGGGCAGTCCTTGTCCCAGTACTCAGTAATCATCTTGGCGCATGGCCGCATGTCCTTTGCGTTAGTGCTGCTGCTAGAGCTAGTGCCACTGCGACGACCTCGACTCAGACTGCAGTTCGTGGTGCCAGCCGTCACCGGCAGCAGCACAGGGACACTGATTCGTTTTATGCCGTCAGGTACTCCCCGAACAAGGTGGAGCAGCTCCCGGCAGGGCTCACAACCCTGCGGTGGCGCCTCGGCAGGAATTCAAGCGCCCCTTCAGGGTTTTTCGGACGGGACCCGGAGTATCCCCTGGAATGACAAAAGGCCTTTAAGGCTTGCCTCGGAAGCGCCAAATGCCCTTTGCGGAGGTTCTGGGACTACGTCGCGAAGCTGTCAGGAGAGGAGCGCTCGGCGCTGCTGAGCTCTGGCTGCATTGCAGGCAGTTCGCTTCAAAAACGCCAAGTTCCAACACTGACTGCCATTACATGTGGCTCTCCGATCAGCAGGAACCCTTTACTTCGATTCAAGAGACGCCTATCTTTTGCATCGGCCAATGCCGAGGCAGTGGATCACCGGATACCGGCGCATCCCCCCAGGTTGCATGCGGAGGGAGGGCTTTCGCGCTAAGAGCTTCAGGCAGTGAGCTTCGTGGGTCAAAGTTTGCTGGCAGGTGCGGTGAGACACTGTCCTTGTCAAGATTCAAGAGGACCTGCTAAAACCGACTTACGAGCGTGTGATCGTGTCAATGTTGCTCCCGCCAGTCATTGCTTACAGCAAGTTCGGAACATCGTGTTCAGAGCTGCCTCAGTCCTCAAACCGGGAGCAACAATGAGGTCGGACGATTGCGTGAACGAGTACATGACAAGCCGTATGTGGAAGAAGTCATGTAGTAGCCGTCAGGCGATGTGGATCGACGGTTTCCAAGGCACACCAAAACCTACGTAAAGCCTTTCCAGACAGCTTTGTTGCGCTCGTATACAATACGTCCAGACCCTTGAACAACTCTGGATACCCAGAGGACCCAATACCCCTTAATACTATGATTCAAGGTCTATTCCTTAATTAAGGGGTATTGGGATCTCTGGATAGACCTTCATAGAGCCCCCACCAGGTGCTTGTAGGCATCTTCCAAGCTACGCTGCTCGAAGGTGGCTTCCCCGCCCCGGTGCCCTTCATGACGCTTCACCTGACGGACCCGGCTTTGTCTGGGGGGTTCCTGTCGAATTGGAATTCCCCGTTCTTGGGTGCAGGGGGTTTCTGCATTCAGACTCTGAGGGTTGGGGATTTACATCAAACTAGGTCCTCATACTGTGCAGCTCTCGTTCCCAGCCCTGTGGATGGAATATTCGTGAATCTAGCAGGATGCCAGCCCGCAGCGTCTGCCAACTGCCCACACTTGCGGGCTGCAGCTGGACCTGTGACCCGGCCATGTCCCAGCTTGGAGGGGGCCTGGATGAGATGGTTTCGGCGAGCTCTTGGGGGTAAAGCGACGAGGTGTTCCGTTTCGTTTCTGGGCTTCGTGGCGAGATGAGATGCGAGTGAGATGTTAGCGACAGCTCAGCAGACATCGGAGGGCTGAGCTACAGTGAACACAGAATTCATGCTGTCCGCTCCCGCCAAGGCCGCGAAACTATGGCACCTACGAGGAACTGCGAATACGGCTGAGTGACGCCAGCCGCTGCCGCCAATTCTTCATAGCTTAGTGCTGCGGGTGTAGCTTAGGTTTGCCCCCGGCCACCCTCCATCAGCCAAGAGATCCTTGGCCCGAAGCGAAGTCTCGCGCAAAGAAAGGGCGTAAAGTTCACCAAAGGGAGAGCGTCGGACTGCCTCTTCGCAGCTGGAGAGCATATAGAGCATAGACTCCTCTCTGGAGGCTTCCCGTGGCGAAGTGAAAGATGCAAAGAAGCGGCTGAAAGCGAGCGAGCTCTTGTCACAGGCGGGGCCGGGGAAACAACGAACCAAGGAGTTGCAGGTGTTTTTCTGGAGGTTGATATACTTGGGGTACTTTACGAAGGCTCTCCGTGTTTTAGGGTAATTACCTAGACGTCACTGATTGGAGTGTGCCCAGGCTGCGGAAAATGCCAAGTCCGACCTGTCGAAGAAAGATGCCGCAGTGGACTCAGAGGTTTCCGCCCCTAAACGGAACCGTCGCATGTTTTTTGCTGTGGAAAAGAGCTGCCTTTGCATGGCAGCTCTTGCAGCACAACCTAGCAATCCTGAACTCCTCACCGAGTCGTCGAGTCAAGGTATGTCCGCCGGTTGTAGGCAGATCCCTTAAGATCCGGGCCCGAAGAGGTATGTTAGAAAAGGATCCTTCAAAGAGAACCTTAGACTGATTCCGAAATCCTAAGGCCACAAGAACACTACCCTAAACCCAAAACCCTAAACCCAAAACCCCAAACCCTAAACCCAAAACCCAAAACCCTAAACCCTAAACCCCCAACCCCTGATGGAACCCGTAAACAGAGGCCCCCTAAACCCCCCCTTTTTTTCCTTCTCCCCGGCCCCGAGTTCCACGAGACCGAGGTGAAGAAGCAGCGGGAAGCCAGGCCCGAGAACACTCCCGGCTCCAAGCGTCTCAAACTCTGAGGCAAAAGAGGGCTTTGGGACATTTTTCCCCTTATTGGGCTTAAGAGGATCTTATTTACGAAAATATTTTTCAAAGGCTTTAAAAGCCCCACCTAGCTGAGGCCAGACGTGGGACTCAAACCCCCCAAGTGCCGCCACGACCTGAAGCCCGAATCTTCGAAGGAGCATGGTTAAAGTTAGTAAGCTTCACAATGGCAATATTAGGACTAAGATTGTTGTTATTATGTGTTTGACATCTCTTCAAACCCTAAACCTCTGAGCCCTAAAGTATTAAACCCTTCGCCACTGCAAGAGCGCGCCGGTCTTGCGAGGGATCGCTTTACGATGAACGTCTCACCTGCCCGCCTCCTTTGAGGGATCCCTGCAGAGGATCAAAAAAAGGGCGTTTAGGGTTTCTCTCACCTTGCCAGGCCAGGCTCGGAGTCGGAATTTGAGGGTTCAGGCTTTGCTGGATGTCGCGCATTGAGGCACAAAGGATCTCACTTGCAGCCCTAGAGCCTCACAAACCGTCCACCGCACGAAAAGCTGCAAAAAGCCTCAAGCCCCAGTTAGCCCTAGACGGTTTGCAATCTGTGCCCTGGACCCGAGTTATCCTTTAGTTCAGGTCCCCGTATTCAGGACCCTATCACAACCCAACGGGCTTTGCAGCCTCTCGGGAGCCATGGACGCCACCCCAGTGCTTCGAGCCACTGCGGCTGTGTCGTCCTTGAGCACTTCCCCGGAGAGAGGGCTTTCGAAAATTGGGGGTACCTTATTTTGGGGTCCTTATTCCTACTATTTTTGGTACTATATTAGGTTCCCCTAGTTTTTGAAAAACACGGAGATACTGGATCTGCGGTTGAGAGCTTCACGGCTTAGAGGTTTGGCGGTTTACGGTTTGGGAGTCTGGAGTTGTTTTTTCGATGTGCTCTGCCATGTGATGCAAGGTGTATCGCAATGTAGGGCGGGAGGAAGGGGCTCCAGCATGTGTCATTTCAAGTGGTTGGTGAAGAGCTGTCGACATTCGGGGAAGCAGTGTCGGCAGGGCGGGTAAGGGTTTGTCTGCGGGTTCTTCTTCAAGAAACCTATATTCAGATAGGCTCCCCATAAGGCACGGTTTCTGTTGTTTTTTGGTCCTATGTTCCTTGGAGAGCAAGCTTTCACCAGAATTGCGAACCTTTGTCATGCACATGTTCCGCAGGCACCTTCCTTCTTTCAAGGCAGCTACGGAACATTGAGGAAGCAAGTTGTCAAAGTGCTTGGTTGGAAAGTGTCCCCTTATATCTTCTTCGTGGTGGCCCAGGTTCCCTACATTGCTTTGCAATGTAGAAGCCGCAATACCTACCATTATCATGCTGCTAGATTTCTGGTGGAGTTATGCGCGGTACACATTACTCAAAACCGAATCTAGCTGCAATCACATTCGTAGTTCTGTACTGTCAGCTGGTTGCCACCAAGTGCTCCAACGGTGTAAAATACTTTTCAATGTGAAGACTGAATGTTGCAATCCGCCGGCGGCTACGGCTGCAATCTTGCAATCAACGGTCCTTGTGTTTATATAGGCCTGGAGGCCACTCAGTATCTTGACATCAGAGGTGAGCCCACGACTGATCCGGACAGCACACTCCTACTTCGTCTGACAACGGGGTTCTTCATTGCATGGGCAGTTTTCCAACAAGTTAGCAAGTTTCGGCGACTCAAGCTGGTGCCGTCGTGCCCTTTGAGTCCATGGAATTGGGCTTCGTCAAAGATCAGGACTCGCTCCCTGCTTGCGACATCTGGTCGTTCTGGGGTGAACAAGTTACACTGCTTGGACGCAGGTCAAAAACATCCATCATATCCTGAATGGCTGCAGCGGTGCCGAAAACTTGGCATCGGTGGCAAGTCAGCACGGCGGCTTTGGACATTTCTTCTTCGGGGCTTCCGCTTGGCTAACATGCGTTTGGAAAATGAAGCCCTAGCCACTTTTGCGGAACTGCTTCGCATGATACATAGGCACTGCCCTCCCCACACTCAAGCTGGCGTGCCCTATGTTTTTTGGAGTGGGCCTCAGGCCAAGGATCGGGCCCAGCAGTGCGGTCACACATTGGAGAAATCCGCTGCTGGCCGCTTGCTGAGTGGGTTGCGGATTCTGAAGGCGGACGAGCTTGACTTTTGGATGACAGAACGACCACTCTGGGTGGCCCTATCGCGGGACTTCGCCGCGCAAGCTGGCGCTGTGCCGGGCAGACGAGTGCTGGTTTGTTTATCAAAGGCGGCATGTGGCACTATTTTCCTCGAGGAGGAGTTGCCCATTCTGCAGCGCATCCGAGTCAGCTTGGAGTACGAGGTAGTACCGCCTGCTACGCGTAGTGCGTCACTGCACGACACAATGCTAGTGCTCAGGGCATATGATGAGGTGACAAAACGTGCCGACGTTTGACCTTAGCTTCAAGCCCCCACAACTTCAAACAAGAACACAGGGACCTGTAACAGGAGAGGCCAAAAGATTGGAAGCCCTGCCCCGATAGAGCCTCCAAGTAAGACTGACGGAGACGGCATTTGTCCCTCTTAAGTTTCATGGTCCTAAACGGGGGGGCCTTGAACTTGGGCTGTGTAATAAAGTGTATGGCCGAGTGGAGGTATGTTATAGGGTTTTTGGGTACTCCAACCCCACAGAGTCGTGACCCTAAAGCAATCGCATGATGCCGCAGGTTGCTTGTGGTGTTGGAGCTTGGGGCAGGGTTAATCCAAATAGCCCAAAAGAGGACCAGCTTGGGGTTGCGTAGGGGCACAGGAGATATGGGGACATTTCTTCGTACTTGGCTGTTGAAGGGCTTCTAACGCTCACCCATCTCAAGAATGGTTCTCCAGATCTCCCAGACCATGACACGTGTCTCGGGTTGTATAGTGCTGCTTTTAAGGTTGCTGCAGCGATTGCATACGTTTCATTGTTAAGTATAGGGTTCCTATAACACGTAGTGGGGTTGCCTCAATAAGTCAAGGGTTGAGGGCTCCTTCTGTCATACCAAAGGAGCTCGGCCTTGTTGTCGTCGGTGACACATCAGGCAGCTTGCCTTCGATTCCGCGGGACTTAGTAAGTATGGTTATAAGTTATAATTACTTCACTTGGAGTAATACGCCGTTATAAGCAAAGTTGCCCTAATTATATCCTTGGTCACTAGGTCCTTTGATTCAAACATTTCTGAACTTTCAGCGGCTTGGAACTAAATCCAAAAGCAGACAGACTCTTAAACCAAGGAGCCTTATCCCACCCCCTATGTCGACCTTCAGCCCTAGACTTCAGCCCTAAACCCTCTTTCTCTCTTTCTCTATAATTATATAATATGTATGTAAATATCTACTGACGCAAACACACACACACACAGAGATACCTTAAAGCCAACAGCCCCAGGCACCGCCACTTTGGTGGATCTTGCCAGCGGCGCGGTGCGGCGCAAGCTAAGCTCCGAAGATCCTCTCCTCTCAGCGCCTGGGCTTCGATCGGCTTTCTGGTTTCGGGCTCTTCTTGGGGAGTGTGGGGGGGGAGGGGAGTTTCGGGGCACCGATGCATTTTTCAACGAGCTTTTCGAAGGAGCTAACGCTGCTTGGCTTGAGCTCTTCGGGTTTTGTTTACGGTGCCAAAAAACCCTGTGGTTTAGATTCTAGGGTGCCGCTTAAGGCTTAGGGTACCGAAGCTACGAGAAGAGTCTCGGTTTCAAGGGTCCGCGGCGACCTGAAGCCGAAATATCCTCAAACCCGAGACCCGACACCCCAAACGGAAATCCCTACACCCTAGACTCCCTAGACCCTGAACCCTGGACCTTAACTGCAAGGCGGAAAAAGGCGTTTCAAAAAAAAAGCCCTGGACCGAAATCCCCGGTCAGGTGGCGACGGCTGCGCCGCTGCGCGCGGTTCTCGGGGCCGGGGGCCGTGCCGTGCGGGAGAGCTCAACGGCCGGGACGGGTTTGAGGCTTTAGGGTTTCGGGTGTTTTCGGGGTTTGAAGTTTTTGGGGTTCAGATGTTCGCGGTGTCAAATGTTCTTTCAGGGTTTATGGTTGTAGGGTTGAAGGTGCGGTTGTTATATGGGTTCCATAAAGCTTATTGTTTTGGAGGGAGGGGTAGGTTTGAAAGAAGTGGAGTTTAGGACTGTCGCGGATGAGGTCAGAGATGGTGAGGGTCGGTCGTTCTGCTTGGCACCTGAGCATTAGTTAACTGAGTACCGGTATTTCGTGATTGCAGTGCCCACACAACCTATTAATTGATGTCAGAGGGGAGGTCATGCAGGATTTATATTATTCGCGCGATCCTATTTGAGACGTCCGCCTGCGACGATATTAAAATTCAGGGGTTCAAGGGAAGTGGCGCGTGTCTTACAAACTCATGCAGGATTTATATCATCCACCGTAGTGGGTCTGTTCACCTTGGGTTGACGTAGTTGGGGTCGAAGGTTCAGAGATTTTGGGATGTGTAGTAGGATTTGGGGGAGACTTCGGGCTTGATGCCATGATGGACAAGGCTCCCCTGGTTGAAGGCCCCCCATTACGTGATTGAAGGCCCCCCCCGGCCCCCCCGAGTACTGCTGTATCGCAGCTGACTACAGGTTGCCTTCAACAGCGCTGAGCACCTTACTAAATAAGCTGATTGACGGAACCCTTCTTCCCGATGCTCCATTTTCCCGCTGGCCAAATACGAACAACCCTCGACTCTAGACTTTAAAGGGTGATGTGGTCTCAGACTGAAAACTTGAGTCCGAGTTTGAAGGTCCGTACTCTGTCCGGAAAGGGTCCCTGAAACCGAATGAACCAGCATATCCTATCGAGTCTCCATTGTTTGTCAGGTGGCAGTCTGGGACGCAGACACCGGTGAGCTGCGGGCGGAGATGAAGCAACTTCCGAAGAATGAGTTGCTTCAGGGTTTAGGGTTGCACAGAGTCAAGTAACTTGAACGTGGCCTCGTAGAGTCAAGTTTAAGGCTTACAACCAGAAGGTACAGTGGAGTCTTTATGGCTCCATAGTTTCATATTCTGGTTCCAGAAATATCTTCGCGGAAGTGCTCGCAGGGACGAGAGAAACGGTTGCACTTGTTCCAATCGCAATCCCTGCGCTACGAAACTGCTTCTGAAGCCTCCAAAGAAGTCGCCGGGGGCTCCCTGCACCCATGCAGACTCGACAGCCCTGAAGGTTATCTCATGCTCTCTTTGCAATCGGCAAGGTACAAGAAACTCGTCACGTGCCTGATCTTCGTCCCGGAGCTGCGTGCTGCAATCACTGGCGATGGAGCCTTTAGCCAAGAGAAGCCGCAGGCGTGCTATGTTGAGGCTTAGCTCTGATGCAGGTGTTTGTTACTCCAAGTCTCCAGCCTTTCTCAGCAAGTGTTAGTTAGTGCCTCACAAGATGAAAAGGCGCAGATTGGGATCCAAGACCAACATAAATCAAACATGGTTAGCTAAAAACTAAGCTACGTATGGGTATAGTTTAGCATACAGTGTTTGTGTGTATATGTCCATCTGTATAAGCGTGTGTGCATTTATATGTATGTATAATATGTATGTATGTACGGATGTATGTATGTATGTATGTATGTATACACACCAAAGGGAATAGTGCAGGACTCTTCGGTAGCCTGCAGCCCATTCCCCGTCTTGTTGCCCTCAGGGCCGCATCGTCCTCTGGAACCCGGACAGCCTGGAGCAGCACTTGAACTTCGCCGCAAAGTTCAGGGTTTAGTTGGGATTTCCGGATGTCCTTTAGGACTTTAGGATTTACTGTTGTAAAGCGGCGTAGTGTGACAGGGAGCGGTGTTGTTTTCGGCAGCGAGGTGCCCATAGCCAAGGGCCGTCAACTTAACCGGACATGGTGCCGAAGAGCAAGAAGTGCTTGAGAGCAATCATTTTCGAAGCAAAAACCGTAAGCCTTTAAGATTTAAGGCCCCTAAGCCGCTATGTTCAAGCCCAATTAAGCGCGACAAGCCGTTAAACAAAAACCAAACACCTTCCAACACAATAAACTCCTTGGAGCCTCGGAGAGCCTCTTCGAGCCAGGTTAGATCTTACTTCTTCTACTTGTGACTCTTTGCTCTTGCTTTGCTCTGATGATAAGTTTACTTCTAAGTCCTCTTTCTCTCTGCTGTTCACG
This sequence comes from Symbiodinium sp. CCMP2592, assembly GCA_905221615.1. Classification (NCBI taxonomy): domain Eukaryota; class Dinophyceae; order Suessiales; family Symbiodiniaceae; genus Symbiodinium; species Symbiodinium sp. CCMP2592. The sequence goes on along the minus strand of CAJNDT010000636.1, from coordinate 11,168 downwards.
ACAAGAGAGCATTTCATGTTTCTTGTACTCTCAGGAAGCTGAACTGCGCCAGCACTGTGACCTCCGTCGCCTGGAGCGGGGCAGACAAGGAGGGGCCTTCTGCAAGGGCCCTTTTTGGTATGTTTCTTCGAAGAGGGTGGCAGAGATAAAGAATTTAGTGCTCAATGTGCAGGGTTGAACGTCTAGCTAGCCTATGTTATGAACATGTGTTGCTGTGCGGCTGTGCATACGCATACATGGTTTGTAAAACTTACTTGTAGTCTGAAAGCATGTTTTAGCTTGTTTGCTTGTTTGCTGGTGTGCCTGTACATATGTGCATGTAGGTGTTAGAGGGAGAGAGAGAGAGAGAGAGAGAGTAAAAGTGTATACGCATATATATATATATATGTGTGTACTATACAGATCTGTTTAATGCCATGTACCGTCGTGTGAAAACAGAATCCTGGTCCAGGTCCTTATTTCAGCGGATCGCAGCCACTGCATTTGCTTGTGGCAGCCCGAAAGTGGGGCCAAGCTGCAAGAGATCCGCACAGATGCCGCATACGTAGCGCCTTTGGGCTGCATTGCATCATTGCCGGATCTCATGCACAAAAAGCTTTGAGGAACCAGTGCTGCAGCGGGAAGTCCCTGCTCCTGTATCCGGTTTTCGATCAGCCCATATCGGCTCAGTTCTGCATCGCTGCAGAACTCAAGCCGCCCATGCCCAGGTGGCTGATCGCGGTGCCGCCGGGCGAAGAGCGCTCGACCTTCGCGTACAGCCTTTGCGGCTTCAAGGACCTCGGAGAGCTTCCAGTGGCCGTGGCTCATTGTCTCTGATGAATATAACATGCAGCTAGACATAGTATATAATCAATAATATATAGTGCATTATAGTTTAATCGTATATAATCAATATTGTATTGTACTATCGTTTAATAGTATATAATCGACAATATACTGCGCTATAGTAAAAATATGCCAGCTGCTAGAATGCCGGATCAGGAGAACATCGGGCGCCTCTGCCTCCACCGCGGTGGCAGCGAGCAGCCCCTGGGCAGATCCCAGTTTCCCAGCCTGCCGGCGATTTTTGCCTTTGCTTCGAAAGGCCTCCGACCGTAGATCTCCGAAGTCGCACAAGATAGTGGCCTCAACGTATCGCAACGAGGTTGCGCAACTTAATTAGGGATTCTTTCCGTCTCGCTGCAAGTTTAGCTCACTTTGGAAGAGGGGTTGAAGTATGCGCGCCGGCAAGATGGTTCAAGCGGTGATGATCCGGCTTGCGCGTTCCGGTCAGTCAGGATTCCGGCCCGAGCAAACGGATAGGTGATGGTCCAATGTTCCCGGCCATGCAGCCGGTACAGGCAAGAGCCTGCAATGAACCGATACTGTTTCAGGGGGAAAACTGAAGGGCCAAGCTCAGGGCAAGCAGCGAAGATGCAGGTGGGCAACCACGCAATTCCAATGTACACAGTTTGGTCTTTGATAAAATCTTGTTGCAGCTCGATGTTCTTCGGCGTTCGAGGTCTGGTGACTTTGACCACCCAGTGCTTTCGGCAATCTTCCTTCCGGCTGCCTGGGCTGCAAACAGGTCTGCATGCAACCTTTTTTTTCCTTTCTCGAAAGTTGCTGAAGCTGAGGAGTCGCCAGTCGTCGCATGTGGCCTCCGAAATGGAGACATCCTTTGTTGGGAGCCTTGTCTGGTAGCATTTGTATCCATTTAGAGTCAGTACTTTGTTCATGGGCACCAGCGGTTTTATTCAGGGCGACTTTGTCAAACCGAAGACAGGGAACCACTTTCAGAACTCGGCCAAGAGCCCATGGCCGAATCTCAGACCCAAACAGCAAAAGAGCCTCCAACACCTCTTTGTCCTCCGTTGATCTTGCTTAACATCTGAATTCTCCGTGCACGGAGCAAGCCGTGCATGGGCATGCATCTGAGAGTTGTGTCGTAGGGCCGGGCTCGCATCTGACATATATATATATATATATACACACACACATACACGCATACATATCTTATAACACATCTACGCATAAACATATATAGATATACATGCATCTTCTAGCATGTTGTAATCCGTGTATATATACATATACATACCGATAGATATGACATGTCTCGTCAGGCTTCTGATCGCTTCCGGTTGGCAGAGCCGTTGTTTACCAGGACTTGGAAGCCCGGCGGTTGCGGAGTCGCTCTGTGAAAATGCAGAGCGCCGTGAACTGCCTGGCACTGAGGCTTGCATCGCATCTGGCAGGGCAGTAGGAATGTTGGGAATGTTTTGGGTGTAGGGTACAAGTCTTCTTTTTGTTTGTCCGGCTTGGCAACGTGTGAAGGCCATGTCATGGCCGTGACGCATGACAGCTTGTAGCACGGTGGTTGTTTCGTGAGAAGCCGCGCTGCTTGATCTTCGTGGAAATCAAAGGGAGCAGCAGACAGCCTGTTGCAGCCATATGGACTTCATATGACTTCATGCACCAGAGCCGAGGAACTTGGTGCGGGGAGAGCTCGTCGCAGGTGACAAAACCGGAGCGGCCGCTTGGCCTTTTTGAGGCAGTGTCGTTCTTTAGCATGTCGGCAAGTGGGTTTCGTGGCCGTTGTCGCTTCGCCGGGAGGTGATGTGGAGTGTGCAGTTTCATGGTTTCCACCAAGTCGCATAGAAGTACCGCCCCCCCAGTGAGTGAAAGCGGCCACAACCAAACGCCGTTGTGCGGTGTTGGTATCGGTTTCATGAAGACACGAGACCGAGGTTTGCTCCTGGCCCATCGCCTACCTGCTTTCGGATTGAAGATCGAAAAGTTCAGAATTGGGTTATTCCGTGCCTTTGCAACTACCTAGCCCAATTTAGTGACCTACTGGAAGCTGGGTATCTGCGATTCTGCAGATTTTTCTTGTTTTGCAGTCGTTTTTGGGGGTACACTCTGGTGGATGCCGTGAGGGCTTGTCTCTGGGAGAATACTGGGCAGCGAGCACCCTCGCTCCAACTGGGTCCAATGCCCAATGGGTGACGGTGGAAATGCCCTGACGATGGTTGCAACTATGATGACAGCGACCACCATTGTAATGTTCATGCTGTTCATGATCGTGGTGGTGGTGACCGTGACGGTGACGGTGGTGGTGGTGATGATTTGGGATCTGCATGCTGAAAGCACACTAGCTTCAGGCCGGCCGCCGGACAGTTGAGACATCAAATCGTGACAGGCCCCGACATCTGCCCCGATGCCTGTTCCATTAACCAATCCTAATCTCATCCTACTCTAAGATTCTACCCGTGTTCAACGGCGTGTATTCCTAGCGAGACGAAGGGCCAGTTGCGGACATACCTGTAGTATGGAGCATGTGGAACATTGTGGAACTATTGAAATCTCCGTCCTCCGCTCGCCATCTTCCGCAAAGCTTCCTCGGACCTCGATGGCCCGCGTGTTGGTCAGCCCTAGCTGATGCAGTATCCTACCCACCAGATGTGTGTGGTTTGAAGCTTTGGAGCCTAGCCCAGCTTTTGCTGGTTCATCCAACAGTACCGGCACTTCAACCAAGATCCTTCGACAGCACAAAGACTCTGGGCTTTGCCTCCTGACTGCGACATGCTTGCCCTCCCTACCCCCCCCCACACACACACACAACCACAGACACTTGGACAGCCACACCAAGACAGACGTACAGCCATCGTTCCCATGCCGATGACACGGCCATCGTCGAATCCCAGCTCGCCGAAAACGGCGGCAGGCTCCCGGGGAATCTACAATCTGGGGCCTGGTAGCAAGCTTCAGTTTGCCCATTGGAAAGCAAAGCCGGCTCGGCTTTCGGGAAGCGCTGCAAAAGGTCAGGCAGAAAGATAAGAAGATCAAGTAGTCTTGTCCTTCACCACGAGGTTGCAGCACATCCTTCCACTTGCTGCAGCTACGCTCTTCGGATGGTTGCGTGGTTGCATCTGTGGCATGTCATTCGGCATTTTGCTTCTGCTGTGGTGAGCTGATTGCTGTAGGGATAGACTTGGAAATGGGCGTCTAGGAGCGACCAGCATCAAGACACAATGGCATGATGTTTAAAGAAACTGTAGCGGTAGCGTCCAGTCGTTTGAGTCCCTGCCATTTCCAGGCCAGCAAGTGTTCCAACTGGCCTTGCCTCTTGGCAGTTTTGCCTTTCAGCGAGGTTGATGAACGTAGGTTTGCGTGGTCTAGCCATCGGACTTAAAAACTCGGGTGGCTCCAAAGGGGGGATTGGCTAGGGGGGTACAGGGCCAAAGGGCAGCAACATGAATGCACCAGGGGCAGTTGTGCAACCATTTCTTGACTAGGGCTGCGTGCGAAAACTGTGCGTAAGAGCATTCCCTGCAGCCAGTGCGCCGTAAAATCAACTGTCCCGTTTCTGTTTGCTTTTCATATTCGTCCTGACTCGTCGTCTCCTGGCGGACGTGCTTAGGGCCCGGGGCGAAATCGAGAGTTGACAACTGGGATGTTACTAAGTTCGTTTATTGACAATGCGGCCTGTGGTGTGTTGAAACGTGGCTTAGCATGGACTGCAGGGTGCAGATTAGCAGACAGGGGCTACTCTGCAACCAAGCCACGGCCGATACAATTTGTATTGGCGTGTCGAAAAGCCGATACAACCGCCGAGACAGATGTATCAGAGTCCGAAAAAAGCAGTACGAATTCAATACATACGGGTTAAAGGTCAGGTTTTCAAGCAGCAAACACATGTATCGGACGGGCGCCGGCGCGATACATTGCCCTTCCAGGGTCGCGAGGGCGTTCGCATTCGCCCTGTTGCGTCGTCGTGACGTATTCTCATGCTTCGCGTAGCAACGGGACGTTTGAATATACTTGCAGCAAATCCTCTATCATAGAACTTGGTTCACACCGACTCTTCGAATTGGGTTTCGCCCGCCGCCCATCAGCAGGCAGCTGACCCACACTCTGTTGGTGGGCGCAGGGATTGAATCAGGAGGTGATAGGGAGTTGTTGTAGAGCTTAATTTCTTGATTCAATGCTTCGCGTTTGGAAGCCGGTGGGGTCGCGGACTTGCTGATAGCCAGCGACCCTTCAACCTAGAACCTCCTGACCCTCATTCAACTTAGAACCTTTAGACTGACTAGCTTCTAGAGTGAACTTTGTGCACATTGATTGGCTGGTTTGCAAGCTGTCGCAAAACGGCATACATTGCTGGCCGAACCCCCGTGGTGAACCCCCCCGTTTTGAGCCTCCCAAAAAACGGGCTGTGCTTCGCCGCCTCGCTCCGCACTTTCCCGCCCTTCTTTCTCGAAGTGCACTCAGAGGTACGAAGGCGTGGATTCTGCATCCTTGCATCGCACAGTGGCAGCTCGTGTGGGAGCACCCGAGGCTCGAGCAAAGGGATCTATGCAGCTCTAGGCTACATGGCTACATATATGATACATCTTGGATCCTCTCAGGCTCTGCGCTGTACTAGAGACTGTCTGCTAAAGACCTTCCTCTATACGAGTTCTACAGGCAGGGGAATGCGCGGGGTGAATGTCGGCACTGCAGTCGTGGCAGGTCTCATGGTCCATTCTGCGATGGCATTGGTTTGCCCCGAACTCTTCGTATCAAGCCGTAAAGTCCGTACAAATCCCCTCGCGACGTTGCAGATGCCTCCTTGCAGAAGGCTCGTATCCCTCTGAACTTCCGAGCTCCCAAGTCGCTGCATCAAGGCATGACAATAAGTACTCGTCTGGTTTGAAACCCCAAAAAAATCCCGGTAATTTAAACTTTAAACCCAATTACATCGGACCTAGGCCCCACAAAAAAGCGCTGAAAAGGCAGCTCTTAAGTTGATCCCTTGGCCCTGCAAGGATGCCATTTTTTGCACTTCGACCCCCGAGGCCAACGCCCAGGGAAGTAAGCTCCGACTTGGCTTGACGCGGGTGTGGTGTTTTTTCGGAGTTTGGCATTTGGATTTCTGGAGGCTTGGCTTCCGGAGTCACCAGAACTTGCTTGTCGCCCGCATGTTCGGCTTCGGGGCTGGTGGGCTGACGACGCTGAGACCATGGAGTCTCCGTAAACTCAAACCCTGGACCTTAAACTCGAAATCCTTGACCTCTTAGAACCCTCATTCCCTGCTATTCAATCAGCGCAAGACCTTTCTGTAAATAATAGTGCGGGAGATGCAGCTTTCTCAAGTCTCCGCCCTTGTTGTTGTGTTGCTGTGGTTTGTCTTGCCAGGCCACCGGCCCTGTCGTTCCCCTCTCTGCGGCTTTGCTACATGCCGGCCTCCCTGTCACCTGTCGAACATGCCGGGGTTCGGGAGTTGTAAGGCTTTTAGGGTTTAGGGTGCCCGCTTGGCTGTGCTAGGAGTTTGCCGTTCAGCGAGGACGTAGTAATGTTTACGGCTTCTAGCTTTCGAGTTGTGCTGCGAGACGATGCCGAGCTGCTTGCTGGGGCCTTGTTTAGTCTGATTTTCGATTGGAACACCACCACGCCATGGTTGGTATTTCTGCCTGTGAAGCTACTGCGAGGCTTGCAAAGCATTATCGCCTCTCCAAGGAAGACTTCTTCCTGACGGTGCATGTATACGAGAAGCCCAACAACTCTTTTCCCGGCAACTCGTGCCCTGGTTGATATGGATTCGTTTGCGTGTGCAAAGGTGAAGTTTGCTACCGGTAGCTGCTCGTCACCCTGTCCGCTCGGAGCGGTCCGGCGTACCGTGGCGCACCTGTGCCCCTGTACTGTGCTTTCCGAGCTGAGCGTGCCCCATACTCTAGCACGTCACGAAGAGAAGTGGTCAGACCGCCGGCTGAGGTTTCAAACCGACGAACCTTCAAAGGCCGAGTTTGAATATCACATTTTCCTCGGAGTTATCGGGGGCTCCAGAATCCGATCCGACTCGTTGCCCCTTCGAAGGCTGCAGGTGCCCCGCCCGAAGGACGCCGCCTGGAGGCGTGACAACTTCGAGTCAGCTTACGTCTTTGCGGGGTTTACACTCTTTAGCTTCGGGCTTAGCATCCTTTAGGCCTCGAGTGTTTTTGCATGCGCACAGTCATAGATTGCCCCAATATGCAGTTTCAAGCCTGAGCGCCAGCTTCACCGAAGGTCGTCCAAAGCGCCAACTCCGCCAGCTACACCAGCCTGCTGCGCATGTCGCGTGTGCGGACCCCATGGAATTTGTGAGGGATTTCCCGTTCTTGCAAGAGCAAGCTATCCCACAACCCGGCCGAGAGATCCAGAGAGCCCAAGATGTCTGCCATTACGTAGCTAGCTTTGTTGCAGCTGCAGGTGCGGTGGGAAAATTTTGCCCAGCAAACCGACGAAATCGTCACGGCCATGGAACGCCGCTCGAGCTGCACTGCGATGTCGCTCACAGCTAGGTCTCGGAAGTCGCTGGCTGCTGGCGGGTGGGAAGGTATTAGTAGTCCTCCGCCTTGAACGTACGAAAGATAAGGACACAGGTCTTTCAACGTCAGGGTTGGGGAGAAAAGGAACCATGTGGTCATCTTGAAAGACTGGACTGTTACACAGATACAGATAGCAATCAGAAAAGGATACCCCAGTTTGCTGAACTTGCACGCTTTGGGCTGTTTTGGTAGATTAGCAGAGTAGCCTAAATCATTCCCCGTACCATTTTGGGGGTTCCTTCTTCTATTTATAGTTGCATGGGCCCCAAGAAACTATTCTAATTGTTAAGGCCCCTGTATCAGCCTGACCCAAGGCTTCAATCGCCTCTCCACGGACCTCGCCAACGAGCGGCGCCATGGCTCAGCTGTCGGGCGGACGTTGACCTTGAGCTTAGTTCTTTAGGGTTTTGGGGTCTGGGGCTTTCGGGTTTTTGGGGGTTTTTAGGGGCTTTGGGGTTTTAAGCCTTGGAGTTCAAGATTCACTGCCGACATAGAGCTGTCACTGAATGTTACGATGTTTAGTGTTGACATGTGTTGCTTCGCTCCAGCCTTCTCTGTTTTTGCTCTTGATTCCATGGCCTGAGCCTCGAGGTTCTAAGCACGGTCCCGCGCTTGTTTTGTCTGCTCAGCTAGTCATTCAAGTGGTAATTGGCATTGTGCATCTACATATGTATATATATATATATGCAACATAAATGGTAGCAAGAGTTAAGTGGAGCCTGAGTGCCCGCTCGCACAACGGCGTCGTGAGTGCTCCTTTGACCCATGCACGTTAAGCTTCCGAGGACCCTCCTTGCATGGATCCGAACTGCCATGGCAGGCCGGGCCCCTCAAGTTCTATGGGTAGAGATTGATTGTTCATGAAGCGAGGAAGCTTCTGTTGCTGCGGCTGCGGATTCTTGCAGACTCGGATCACCTGCGAGTTGTTCAGCAGGCATTCGGACCATCTTCGTCTTTTACGTCGCTTGGCAAAGCAGGGCTTTCTTTAACGCCCTTCGTCCCAGCCCGACCCGTTGCTAATTGAAAGAGAGGGCCCTGTGACGGCTGTATATTCACGGCATACAGGCAATGAGGGATTTCCGGAGTGTTGTCGAAAAGGCAAGCGTTGAAGCGGTCATCCACGCAAACGTAAACACTGGAAGGCGATTCCCGGACCCGTCAGCAACAATTTTTGAACCTTCCACTTCCGCGCCGCAACCTCGACAGTCGAGGCTTTGCGATTTAGTTTAGAAGGGTCCAGGAGCCGCAGGAGGGAACCCTCCCTACCCCGCAAGCTGGACTGCGTAGCAACACTTGCATCGATGGTCTCATCATCTTCTGCTCAGCCACGGTTTGGGGTTGAGGACTTAGGGTCCGGGTTGCACGAAGAGGAGGCCCCGAGCTAGGTGTCGTCCGAGCCGAACTCTAAATTCTAACCCAACACCAACCCAGGCCATTGAGGGAGTCAGCCGATTCTGGGAGGCCGGCGTCTCCATCAGCGTCGCTGGCCTAGCATCTAGGAGGTTCTGATTTCGCCGTCGCGCATTCCGCGGTCTGAGTTAGGAGATGCATGTTTTCGGTCGAAATCAGAGGTTATGAGCAACAGCCCCAGATCACATGAAGTAGATACAATTCATGGCTCTTCCAAAGTACTGTTTCGCTGTAAGGTGCTGTACCTGTGCCCGTCATAGTCGTAGTTGGAATGCATTCTCATCTCTGCGCGCTAAATGGGCCAACAAATCAAAACCCCAGACTTTGGATTCATAAGTACCAGACATGGGGCCAGCCAGCCATTGTAGCAATTGCAAAAGACTGTAGGCTGGAAATATCTGTGCCCTTGCAGAGCCATTCGACTTCCTAGCGGCAAGCACTCCTTCAGCTGAGGAAGTTCTCATGGCCCTGCTCGTGCTGATTCTGCTTTTCACCGGACGTGCCCGGTACTATGCCATCAAGGACGCTCTCAGCAGCGATTGTCACTGGCTCGACAAGATCGGGGGTCTCATGAGAAGCGCGAACTCTGCAAGTAGATCAGCCTCGCAACAGCTCGGACGCCTCCACCCCCTAGCTGCCTGCACCTTGATCCGACACCCGTACATTAAAGCCCAAGATCTTACACCCTGAAATCCCTAAGTTATGCCACAAACTCCGCAAACTGAAGCCCCAAAAAACCCCCAAATCAGCAGACGCTTAAAGCGTACACCCGACACCCCCTACCCCCAGGTAGAAGCCGTTCGTCCCAAACCCGTGGCCCCCTTCCAGGAGCTCATCCTAAAACGGGATCCCCCGGCTTCCTTCGGCCGCGTGTCGCTGCGCTACACGCTGCTGGGCTCGCAGGGGTTTGAAGTTCAGGCTTTAAGGTGGAGGGTTTGCAGCTTTGAGGGGTTCAGGATTTAATTCTAGGTGAGGTAATGAGGTATTGTACGAGTTCTAGGGGTGAGGCAGGTGACTGTAGCCCATTGGATGAGCAGGCTTTGTCCGGAAGTTTGGCTGCCATGCTACTACCGCAATTTTGTGAGCATGCGGAGTCCCGAACCGATTTGGGACCCATTGCTGCCAAGGTACTTGGTCTTGGCCGCCAGTCTGCATTCACTGTGGACTTTCAGTCGATGTGCATCATGTCTGTCTGCAAATGCGGCATCCTTCCTTTCAGGAGCTTACAACTGTGTTGGAAGTGCTTCCTGCGCCCAAACGACATGACAATAGAGCTGTATTCTGACACGTGATAGGAACTTAAAAGAATTGCCGGTCTTCGACGCGAGTGGAAAGGCTCAACAACCAACCAATATAGTGGTTTGAGACAATCCTGCCAAGAGGCTCTCTGTAAAAGTTCTACTGCCCAAACCCTCTTCTTTCTAGAACGGCCCCTATTCTACAGAACTTTGCAAGCTGCAAATCCTAAACCTCTACACACCTACACCCCAGAGTCTCTGCGAACGGAACTGAGGGCATGACAACCATGATCACAACGGCGGCAGTATGCATGCGGAGATGGGGCAAAGAGTAACCTGCAAAAAAAGATGGTGGCTATTGCCTTCCCACGGAAGCCAACTCGTTCTGCATGTTTAAATGTGGAGTACGGCAGATTTCATCTTAATTGGTTCGGCTAGTGCAGAAACTAATTCATCGGAATACATTTATACGGTTAAAGGAAACTTAATTTTCAAAAGGCATGTACCATCAATGTATTATAAGACTTGTGATGAGATTGAGGTTTCTTTTGATTATTTTGTCAGGTTGGAAGTATAAATAGTTTCTGATTCGTGAGACGATGAATACAAGACTTATGAAGAGGTTCTTATGACATGATGGTATGGCGAGCGGTTACATTCGGTATTATCTCGACTCGGGAGTTATTTAAGAGGAATTCTGGTCTATCTTGTCACAAAAGCTAGCGTAGCTAGTGTTTCGTTTCTATCTACGATAGTAGTGGAACCGGGATCTGTTAAAATCTGGGTGCAAACTTGGATATATTAGGAAAACCCCCTTCCCCCTTCCTGACTACATCATCCCCACCCCCCCCACCCCTCCCCAAGCCACCCCCGACCCCCACGCACGCACGAAACATCGGCCGCACCAACGTTTTCGCCACTTCGAGTGCAGGATGTGCTGCAAAAAAACAGCATGTCGGTCTTCGCGTATTCACGTCAAACGTCCAGGATGTGCTGTAAAAATCAATACAGACGGCATGTCGTCTTCGCGCGTTTACGTCCAACGTCCAGGATGTGCTGCAAGAATCCAATACAGACGGCATGCGCGTGCACGAAACATCAGACACACCGACGTTTTCGCCACTTCGAGTGCAGGATGCGCTGTAAAAAAGAATACAAACGGCATGTCAGTCCCTGCCCGTTTATATCAATG
>CAJNDT010000635.1:1184680-1235124 GCA_905221615.1 Symbiodinium sp. CCMP2592 | reverse complement strand
ATGTCAGTCAGTCTTAGCATGAAGTTGTCATGTTCTTTTCTGTGTCCTTTTGCCTGCTTGTTGGACTTGTGTTTCTCCGCAGCCGTTTTTCTCAAGAGAACCCCTGTGGGGCGCAGGCTTCTTCGGAAGCCATGGCTGAGAAACCGCCGGAGAAGGACAAGGCCATTCTTGCAAAGTCCAAACAATCAATATATATATATATATACATATAGCTTAAAAGTGTATATATACTATATAAGAAAACATAATATAATACAATATATATTTTATAATATAATCCAATATATTGTATAATATAATAGAACATAATTAGATATATATATATATATATATAATATTATGTAAACCCAAAATCCCTTATGTAACTCTGTCGCAGGTGCCAACCTCCAGCTCGGAGGACGAAGACGACGACGACGACGACGACGAACAGGAGGCAAAGGCGCCTCGCAGCGTCTTTAGCCCTCCGAGCGCACCTCCGAGCGCTCCGGCGGAAACCAAGGACAAAAAAGAGAAAGAAAAAAAAAGGTCCAAGTCACGCAAACGACGCGAGAGGCGGGACAAAAGCAGGGACCGCGACCGCGGTCGCAGGGACCACGGTCGCTCTGGGCGCGCAGAGCGCAGCCGCGGCCGGCACCGAAGCCCACGTCCGGTGGACCTGCGCTCGGCGCCCCGTGCAGCGGGGCACTCCAAGCCAACGCGCCGGGGACGTCGCGGCCAAGGGGGTCCGGACGACGGCAAGAAGCACTCGGGCGGCACTGACGCCAAAACCGAGTGCAAGAGTTGCGGCCGCTGGGTCTCGGACGCCCCCGGGGCCTGGGAGCAGCACGAGCGAAGTGCGTTCCACCAAGCGTCCTTGTTTTGGCTGGACAAGAGCTTCAAGAGCTGGGAGCTCTGCTTGGAGGCCGGCAAGAAAAAGTCGGCGCTCTTGTGGTCGCTCTTTTACAAGAACACAAAGCCGTCGGAGCCGGCGCAGGCACCTACCAGGGACAAAAAAGAGCAGCGCAAACAGCCAAAGCGCCGGCCCTCTACGTCTCCCACGCCGGAGGCCAGGGACCCCAAGCGCGGGCCTGGCCCTCCCCCGGGTGGCGGCGGCAGCGGCGGCAGTGGCTATGACAAGGCCAAGGCCCTTACGTCGCTGTTTCAAATGGCGGTGGAAGGCTTGGAACGCATGTAAGCGCTGCTATAAGGAACTGCACGTGAAGCCTGCTGTGCGCTCGGCGCTCGCCTCGAAGGGTTGCAGCTGCACGCAGTGCTGCTGCTGTGCGCTTCCCTGGCAGGGTTGCAGCTGCAGCCTTTCCGCCGCTGCTGTGCGCTCCCCTGCGGGGTTGCAGCTGCACGCAGTGGTGCCACTGCTGTGCGCTCCCCTGCGGGGTTGCAGCTGCACGCAGTGGTGCCGCTGCTGTGCGCTCCCCTGGACGGGTTGCAGCACGCACTTGTGCGGCTGCTGTGCGCTCCCCTGCGGGGTCCAGCTGCACGCAGTGGTGCCGCTGCTGTGCGCTCCCCTGCGGGGTTGAGCTGCACGCAGTGTTGCGGCTGCTGTGCGCTCCCCTGCGGGGTTCAGCTGCACGCAGTGGTGCCAGAGCTGTGCGCTCTGCTTCTGCTACGGCACACAGCGGCCGAAAACGGCACTCCGCCGTGCTTGCCGGCATAGACGGGACCTCGAGCATGCTGGTGCCGCCAAAATACGGGGTCTTCCACTGCAGGGTTTTCGAAGCCTAAACCCCTTAAGCCCTCAAGTCTCTCGTTCTATATATCTATATAATGAAAAAAACTCTACAGCTTTCAACCCATGCACCCCCCTACAACCCTTGTCTTAAGTCTGACGAAATCCTTTTTTTTCTCTCTCTCTCTCTCTCTCTTTTTGTTTCTCTGTCGTTCTCTCTTTAAGAAACATAAACCCTATAAACACTAAGTATATAGACCCATAAACCCTTAACTTTTCCCTGCAATCCCTGAAAAGAGAAATGTAGGGAGAATGTAGGATAATGTAGGATGGGTGTGCGCAACCACACTCTACACGATGTAGGCAGAATGTAGGATGAATGTAGGATAGCCTTCTACCAAAGTAAAGCTCCGCTCTCTGGAGCAAAAGCTTGTCTGGGCGGATGTAGGATGGATGTAGGATGAATGTAGGATGGCCGCCGCCTGTATCCGCAAAATTCTGGTTTGTGCCGGCTCTAGCTTCTGCTGCCTGCCCCTCCTTCTTGGTGCTGTGTCTCGCTGCGATGGCAGCGCCCGAAGCAGCGGCTGCTGCTGTGCTCTGCGTGAGCTGCAGACAGAAGCCTGAAGAAGCTTCGAAGGGCCGCCAAGAAGGCAACAAGTTTGAGTGCCAGTCATGCCTTGCTGTTCGCATGCTGGTTTACCGGAACTTGGGTGCCGGGGCCCTGGAGGAGTTCAGTCCGGAGCAGAAGCAAGACTTCTTTGCTCGCTCCAAGGACGGAGCCCAGGGCGGTCGCTACAAGTGGCCCTGTGTGCGCGCGGTGCTTGTCAGCAAGCACATAGAAAGAACTTTGACCTCCAACGAGGACAAGGTGACCACCGCCTCCAAGCCGCAGTCGGTCTGGGAGAAAGAGGGCTACTCGGCCGAGACCTTGAAAAACTGCCCCAGGTGGACCTGCCCAGTGTTGGGCGAAGTCGTCAAGGTTCCGCTCCACGAGAACGTCCTGCGAGAAATCCAGGAGACCGTGCACGAGAAGATCATGGAGAAGGAGCGCGCGCTGCGAGACGCTAAAGTCGGCAAGGCAAAGGCCAAGGCAGCTGCTGCGGGTTTCGGTGCCGAGCCGGAAGCTGCGGAGGCCGAACCCGACCTGGACGTGCCAGTGCTTGAGAAAACGGCAGCAGGTGCTGCCAAGCCCAAGCAGGCTGCCAAGCCGAAGGAGCCTTCGGCCAGGGCCACAGCTGCTGCCGAAAAGAAAGCCAAGAAGGAGGCCGCTGCTACGCACACCCTCGCGGCCAAGGTCATGGGGCCTTTGACGGCAGCGCTCTCGACGCTGCAGTCCCTCAACAAGCAGCTGGCAAAGGAGGGTCTCGCGGACGCACAGAAGGACCTTGACGACGCCGGCGGCGAGTTCCAGACCTGGAAGAAGGCAGCCACTTCCGCGCTCCAGCTTGCAGAAGCCGGTGTTGTTCCGGTGCCTCCGCTTCCCTTTAGCAGCAAGGACTTCGCGGACCACCTGAAAAGTTTTAACACTCTGGTGAAGGAGGCTCGCACTACCCTTAAGACCCGGAAGAGGGAAACTAAGGACGCTCGGGACGCGGCAGCTGCCGAGGCAGAAGCACACGAGAAGGCTCCGGGGGACAAGCCTCCCGCGAAGCGTAGACGAGTGAAGGGCACCTGAAAACAGGCTGTTCCGACCAGCTTTCTTCGCATGCGGCTGTCGCCGCATTGCCTAATTAGAGTTGTCTGCATGCATCTCGGGGGCTTGGCTGTAGCATCCCGCAGGCCGTGCTCATGGAGCCTGCGACCGCATGCGCAGCTCTGTTTGACAAAGAAAAAAGCAACCCAGGCATGCTCGCTGGATGTTGTCGTCATGAAGAGATGTTGAAATTGGTGGGTTGGGTTTAGGGATCATGCAGGGGTTTGGGCTTGAGGGTGGCCTGGTTTAGGGTTCTGGGGTTCAAGGTTTAGGCGTTTAACCTTTAATCGGATAACATGGTTTTCGTTACATATAGCACTTAACATGGGGCCTCTGTCTCTTTTTATTATATAGTTTGGGTGTTTTACCACTTGGCATTTTTGTGCTCTCAAGGTTTCATAGAAGGTTTTTGCTTCGGACGCCATGTCTACAATCGCAGCAGAACGGTCCACTGTCCTCGCTTCCTCAGCGTAGCCATGGCCAAGAAAGAAAGACAGAACAAACAAGCAACGACTGCTTTGGCGAAGCCCAAGCAAAAGGCTCGGGGCTGCAAAGCTTCAGCACCCGTGGCCACAGGCACGCCAGAGCTGGCCGTAACAGAGGTGCTCAGCAGTCCCGAGTCCGCTCGCCGGGCTGCGGCGCGAGCGAAAGGTGACCAACTAGCCGACCGCGTGAGGCTGCTCACCAAACGACTCGCTTTCGCCATAGAGACCACTGAGCAGTTTTGCCGCCGAAGACCTGACAAGCGTGAGGCAGCGAGCCAAGAAGTGAGCAGGGCTAAGGCCTTCCTGCTTCAAGCAAACCGGATGCTGAAATCTCACTTGTTCCACTGTGAGATTTCCGGCCAGATCGACCTGCAGGCTGCAACTGCTTGCGCCACAGAACTGCACCAGTTGGTTTGTGAGTTGAGGCGGCTTTGAATATTGCCGCCACTATCACGAGTGTATATAGGGAACAGCACAAGAACTGAACGAAGTGACACAACTTGCAAAGGGTCCAAAAACACAAACGCCGAAGCTGTGCATATGGCGCAACATGGACTGCACGTCAGCTTCATATATATAGGCGGGCTCAAAGCAGCTCTCCCTGAAGGAAACCCTTTAAAAAGGACACAGGCAACCCCAAGCTACAGAAACCTTGAGGTGAACCCATATCTATATCTATATCTATATATCTATATTATCTATATCTATATACCTACATATACTTCTTTGTATTTCTTTGTATATGTAGTTTAGTGTATACGTATGTGACATATGTTGCACAGTTTATTTGAATGTCCATGTTTCTTGTTCCAGCGTAGTGTGCGCGCGCCATGGGCCGCAAACGAAAGCTCAGCCAAGCCGAGCAGGACAACCTCAAGGAATGCTTGGCCGACACTGGTGGCCGGTGCTCGGACCAAGCGGTCCTGAAGGTCTGGAACAAAGCTTCCGAGCTGCGGGCGGGAGCTAAGCACGCGACTGCCAACGACGGTCGGCAGTTGACGGCAGAACTCAACGAGCCGTGTTTGCGGTGCTTCGAAACGCACGAACTGCCGACCTTGACTGGCGACACAGTTCGTTTCTGCTTGGCCAATCTTGGAGAGTTGTTGCAGGAAGCGACAAGGACGTCCCAGGAATGGAGCTTGGTTTTGGAGCGAGCGGTTTCTAGCGATGGCGGCAGAATGACGTGCATCCTATATCATGACGAGGTGACATGCGGCAACATCCTGGCCCCAAGGAAATCAGGAAAAGTTTGCATGCTGTACGCGAGTCTGATGGAGATGCATGCGTCGCTTAGCGTGGAGAATGCATGGCTCTGCATCGGTCTCGTGCAGCACCAAGACCTGGAGAGGGTTTCTGGCGGCATGTCACGACTCATGGCGCTGGTGAGCCGAGAGCTCCACAAGCACTCGGGCTTCCACCTGTCCCTGCCGTCCGGGCAGAAGTGGTGCAGTCTTCGTGCGAAGACGTACTTCCTTTCCGACGCCGAGGCGCAGCGCGCCACCTGGAGTGTGAAGGGTTCCAGCGGCCTGAAACCCTGCCTGTTTTGTTGCAATGTTCTGAGCAAGTCTTGTCTGCAAGACGTGACAGAGCCCTTCTGCAGCATCACGGCAGCAGATCCTCAGAAATTCCTGCCCTTCACAGACCAGGATTACTTTCAAGCTGCGGATGAACTGCAACATGCCGCATCCAAAACCAAAAGGCAGCAGTTGGAAAAGGTCTTGGGGACAACCTATGCAGAAGGTGGTCTACTGGTGGACCCCGTGGCCAGGGTGCACCTGCCGCCGTCTAGCAGTTGTGTTGACGTCCTTCATGTCTACTTCGCCAATGGAGTAGCATCCTGGGAGATAGGGAATATGATAAAAATCCTTGAGGAGGAAGGAATCTCCCTGGAGACGCTGCGTGAGTCAGCCTGCTCCTCGGATTGGCGCAAGGCCGCCACCGCGCAGAACGCTTCAGCCTACCTGCGAAATGTGCTGCTGCACCCCAAGATGTTCGACGAAACCGGTTTCAAAGGTCAAGGCCGGGATGCCTGGTCTCTTGTCTTCCTGCTGCACTACTACGTGCTCCAACTCTTGGAGGACAGGCAGCAGCTCGCACGGGAGAGCTTCTCCCTGCTGCGTGCCCTTTGCTCCGAGCTTCGTTGCCTCAAATACCGCTGCAAGCCCATCAATGAGGCTGCAATCTTGGACAGGCTGGTTTCCCTGCAGACAAAACACCAAGCTGCCTACGTGAAGTCCTATGGTGCAGAGGCGATCAAACCGAAGCATCATCACAGGTTTCACCTTGCTGAGAGTACCCTAAAACTCCACTGGCTGCCAAACTGCGAAGTGCACGAAAGCAAGCACAGGCATGTGAAAGGAGGCTTCCTAGAGAACCAAAAGAAAAGCATCAACAAGGGGTGGGAGCTGCAGAAGGCGTTGTTGGGCCGCCTTTTCCGCCAGACTGTGCTGGATGCAGACAAGTTCGGTTTGAATCACTGGGGCGCACCCCCTGCCGCGGTCCAAGTTGCAAAGAAAGCCTCGTGGGAGATGCGACAGAGATTGCAAGATGATACCCTCTGCGTCGTTAAAGAACTTCGTTTGGTGAGACTCAGTGTCAAAGCCGGCGATGTTCTGCTTTTCGACACTGTGGGAGGGGTCGTGACGCAATGTCTGGATGGAAGGCTGGCAGGGCCGTGGTTCTTAGCCAAACGGCTCAAGAATAAAATCTCTCAAGACTTTGGTTCGCTTTGGACGGCGACAGACGAAGATGCCTTGCTGCAGCCTTCGGTGGACCACGGCCTCCTGCTCCCCGCTTTCTGGCAATTTGTTGGAGACAAGGTCCTGTGCCTGCACTGAAGAAAAAGGAAGAGCCAGCTGCAATACGTTTCTTTCAACCCCACAAACCCTGCAACCCTTCACTGTCATTTTTGTGGTTCACACAAATACTCACCACGGAAAAAAATATGGAAATCAAGCAAAGACAAACTACTTGAGGGGAACTTAGGATGAACTTAAGGTTGGACTTCTTCAACTTAAGAAGGACTTGTGTAAGTTCACTTTAAGTGCATTCTATGGTACATAAGCCAGTTATATGTATAACAAGTAAAAAAATCTATCTGGTAACGACCCCTGTTCGGGGTCCAAGCTCACCCCTGTTCGGGGTTCATCCACACCCCTGCACGGGGTTCTCACGACCCCTGTTCGGGGTCCAGGCTCACCCCTTTTCGGGGTTCATCCCGCAGCCCTTTCGGCCTTGGTGCGGGTACGCCCCTGTACGGGGCTCCGACGACCCCTCTTCGGGGTCCAAGCTCACCCCTATTCGGGGTTCATCCCGCGGCCCATTCAGGCCTTGGCGCGGGTACGCCCCTGTACGGGGCTCCGAAGACCTTGATGTGGCCACCTGACATCCTGACAGGGCCTGCACGAATGCCTACAACTACTTTTGCCTGCTACCTTTTAGGGTTGAGGCTTAGTTGAAGGTTTCGGGTGTTGGATTTAGGGTTCAGGGTTTAGGGGTTAGGGGTTTAGGGGTTTTAAACCTCTTTCCTGATCAATGCCTCCTTACCTACATGCCCGCCTACCTAGCTATCTATCTACCTACCCACCGACCTGGAAGCCTGCCGACCCACCTACACCAACAAGTACCTTCCCTCCTGCCAATCTACTTATCCATACCTACTTGCCTACCTAACTATACCTCTCTACCTACCTGTGTGCCCCTTCCTACCTGCAGCTTCTGGGCTTGAATGGGTGGGCGGGTTTGGGGGTTGGGTGGGTTTAGAGTTTAGGGTTCAGGGTTTAGGGCATGGGCTGGACGTTACGAAAGTTCAGCTTCCCTTTGATGTTTAATCATGAACGCACACGCTAATTTTCAAGTCGTTGTGAATGGTACAAAAAGCTGACTTTAGGGTTTCAGAACACAAAATCTCAAGCTTCTTGTTTTCGTTGAGCCACAAGAACACCAAGTTGCATATGTTTGGTTTGCTCGGCACAAACGAATCTTCAAAAAATATTTTGATCTTCAAAAATATTTTGCAACAAAGAAATTCCATGTGAACTACAAAACTTGGGACAGGCAATTATGTCAGTATGGCTTTGATTTTTCGATGTACATGTTTTCACATTTCGATCAAACCAAGTTTCAGGCATTGATTTTTCTATCGAGCCACAAGCACACATCTTTTTGTACATGTCCGGCATCTCGCTTCTTCCATATAGACCCACAAGAACACAGTCTTTCAGGTATGCATCTTCATTTGGAAGAGACCAAGTTTTCAGGTTTTGTTTTTCCACTGAGCCGCAAGAGCACAAGTTTTCACATGTCCAGCATGTCTTCCATTGAGTCACAAGAACACACATGTCTTGCTACATTCCATGTCACATCAACAACATAAGTCGTAGGACCCGGTTCCATAATGGAAAGGACCCGGTTAGCCCCGGACTGGCATATTCCACCAGAAGGGAAAACTTCTTCATGGTCCACTCCTTCGAAGGCCAGCTCGTAGGCATTGTAGCTTTCACCCATGGCTCGGGATTCGGTCCTTCCTCCGTAGGAGAGAAGTACCTACACCCTACTCGACTTCACGGTTCCGGGTGCTCTGTAAGAGGCACCCTTCCCCGATCCGTCGGGTCAGACCTTAGTTGTTCCTTAGTTGGGGCTGTGTTATAGCCCCTTCATCAGCGTCTATACACTGACGTTGCTGCCATGCAATGTCCTCAGATTCATGTGCAACATGACTGACACTGACATGAGCTCGAACAAGGCTGCGAACATTCCTCGCAATCGACCGCCATGACACATCAATGCGCTGCGACAAACTGCTCTTCGATTCATGGTCCAAGCAATCATCCATTCTCACCATCAAACGATCCGCTTCAGGCATGTTAGAGAACATGATCCTGCGTCCACCACCATCGCCACCAGCACCAACATGGTCATCAATCTTAACCTTCGTCACCTTGCCACTTGAAACAAGAGCATGCAACTCTGGCCAAGACCAACATGAACATGAAGAAGGCATGTCAAGCGAAAAATAGACGTCGGAAAATTCCGCACACTTCTTCAGCAGGCGTTTGAGAGATTTCAAGACACTTCTGAAAACCTTGTACTTCCCACCGGAACGTTTCTCACCCCCCACGCAAGCCCCTTCACTACTTCCAGGACCAACACCTGATCGCAAAAGCGATGCCACGAATAGCACAGGTGTGCGCAGGTCATTCCGGCACGCGTCCTTCATCGCACCGATAAGGCTGTCCTCATCGGCCTTAGAGCCAATTAGCTCCTTGCAAGTTACGCGAGCGCGTCCCTTAGTGGACTTAGGCACGGCGTAGCCATTGCCCAAGCCACAGAGGTCAACAATCATGCGGTCAGGCTTTCGTCCACCAGCCTCCGACGGCATTGCTACCAATCTCCCATCGCCCGTTGCCTGAAAATTCAAAGCCTTAAGCAATCTCCTGGAGATTTGGCTAGTCAACTCGCATTTGTCAGATCGATCCTTAGCGTCCGAATCGGTCATGTGCAAATGTTTGGACGAGCACACGTCAGACGACTTAGGATGCAACGCGACGTTTGCGGCAATGTACTCCCATTCATCCTTGCAGTAGCCGAGCTCAACGGCGGTTCCGGGAGATACAGGATCCCGAAAGGTATAACGTTGCCCGTGAGTGCATCCTTGGATCTTGATGCTCTTCCACATGGCATCTTCCTGAAGTCCCTTGTACTGCTTGGTTTCCTGGACTTGTACTCGAGGAGGTACTTCGATGATGATTTGGAACCCCCACGATGCCGCTCTGCGCGCAATTCTTTGGACGACCTCCCCCCATGGGTAGTCTGTCCGCAATTTGGCCCTTTCAGGGTTGTCAGCGATTTTCCGACTCAGCCACGAATTCTTGCCCAACACCCCTGCGCCAATGAAGATCACGGAGTTAGGGTTGTTTTTCCTCGCTTCCACCACATCGAAGAGGTAGGCACACATGGCGTCGTCAACTTCTCGCCCCATACTCAGAACATTTACTTGCAACCCAGGGTCGTAGTGAGAATCGGGAGCATGCTGCGCAATGCAGTCCTTGCCAGGAGCATACTCATTCCACCAGTTCTCCTCATCGACTCCTACCAATGTCCACACCGTCACTGCCTTTGGAGCATCTTTGATAGTGATACGGTATTTCCAACGGCTGTAAGGATTCTTGTAAGTATGGACCAACCCTCCATCGTGGTCGAGGAATTGGATCACCAGGCCCTCCTTGGGTTTGTTTTCGGCGAAATTGACCACGTGAGGCACAATTGCTCCATCATATCCTTGATATTCCCTTTTCTGTTCAGCCGCATCATGCCATACATCCTCGTACACTGACGACCATTGGTCATAGCCGAATTGGGAGGCTTGACTTTTGGACTGGCCGTTGAAACAAAGAGGTAATGTAAAGCCCTGGTACCCCCCATGGATGGCACGCGCCAGTGTGACAACCACCGCTCGCCATTTGGCGGGCAGGGCGCGCACATAAGACTGGCCCAAAGGCGGTTCAGGAGGAGGCAAAAACGGCGGCGCAAGGACGTCCGCAATAGCGGCTGGGGCGCAAATGCCCCCGTACCGGATGGTACTGAAACACAGCACGCTCCACATAGCGGTCGAACTTGCCCGGTTGATCAAGGATAGCAGCACGGTCCTCCATTGGTGCCACTGCCCTTCACGAAGAATCCAAGTCGACCGAAGGTAGCGACCAGGCGGCAACGCGGAAGGCGGCCCCCGCAGCATGCGCGGGAACTTGACAACCAGGATGGGGTCCACACTGTCATGTTCTTGCAAGCCTTCCTTACTCGACAATCCAGCGCGATACAACACCTGAGGGAGGATCGGCGTCTGCGTGTAAGGAAAACAAGGCACCTCGCTCTTGAACGAGTAATGCTGTTGGCCCTTCTCATCCGTGCTTTGTGTATGAGTAGGGCGCATCAGATCCATAATCTCTTGGGAGCCAATGAGGGCCGGCGGAAAAATGTTGATGAGCTGACACGCATGTGTCCAGGACACAGAATCCTTGAACGACTTGGTGTGTATGTCCGCTGACATCTTGGCAGTGACCTCATAGGCAAGAGAAACGTAACCTTCCTGAAAGATAGAATGCATCCATCCAATGCAGATGCCGTGGGTACGTTCCAAATGACGCATAGTCGGATTCTTGCCCGTGCGAATCACCCCGATCATGGTCTGGTTGTCGTCGTAGAAGACGAAGTTGGGGTCTTGCCCCCCAAGCTGCTGCCACAACGTGATAGCAGGCAATCCAAGACGTGACATGGCAAAGTCGGCCGCGACAATCTCGGCCTCAGGTGTGGAATGACTCAAGCACCCCTGCCTTTTGCTAAGTCCCGCCAAGGGAAATCTTGTGTGAGAACCTTGAATGTGCAAGTGAGCACCGGAGGTAGATTTCAAACTTTCTCCACAACCTGCATAGTCCGCATCTGCAAACAGCCCGATGGACGAGTCCTCCAAGGAGTTCCCGACCCATCCAATCATCATGTGATGTTTGGACTGGTGCACATAGGCCATGAGATGATGAAGAAGAGCATCCTCCTTCTTGGTCCATTTCGTGATCTTGCGCGCGAGATTGTTGATACTGCGCAGAAGATCAAAGCGGCAAATGCGCGCGGCATAAAGCAATTTCATGAGAATGCTTGCTGCCTGCGGAGCAAGTGCACCGCGATTAGCCTCGTTGATCTCCTCTTCCTCTGGCGCCTTGGGAATAGGTGGAGGCGGAACAAGCCGACCATCCTTATCAACAGGCATGGTGTGTCCACACCACGTGCATCGATGGCTTTTACCTGACTGTGCCGGAGCGCGAGCTGGGTGATTCTTAGTCTCCTCAGCCGGACTCGGCGATGGTACCGTCTTGAATTTTGTCGGATCGAACCCAGTCACGTCGCAGTACTTCTTGACTGTCATGTCCAGGTACGTCTCCATGTCGTAGGTAACGGTCTGCACCTTCGTTTTGTCATGCAACGTTGCCTCGCCCTTGGAGATGCGACAACCCAGATACAAACCTAGTGGCGTTTCTTCTTCCAATCGAAGTTCTTGGCGCAGCATGTCCCAACCCTTGGGCAGGTTCTCTTTGGGCCCTGCCATCTTGAGATCATCCACGTAGATGACAAGTAAGAGCTTCATCTGCGGGTGGAAATACAGTGATGGCCATTCGTCGCCAATCGGCTTGAATCCCACTTTCTGTACCGCGGTATGGCAATGTTGTTCCCACATGGTTCCTGCATCAGGATGTCCATATAGGGCTTTGATCAGGCGACACACAGGTCTACGGAATTTATGCCTTTTCGCAGATGGATGCCAGGCTTCATCAGGCAGTTCAACCCAACATGGAGTGCCCGATAGTCTCGCCTGAATGTATGCTTGGATAGCATCCGCCATCTGGACATCGTTGCCAGGAAGGCATCCGTAATAATCTGCCCACCGTGAGGCGTCAAACGTAGCCGGGGAATTCCCCAAATCCTGAAACAACGCGGCTTCCATATTTTGATCTTTGACCTGATCACCGAGTAGTACACCTCGCCCTTTGAACTTCCTGGCAGGATCGTCCTCTTTGAGCTGATAGTTCTTCTCGTATATCAGTCCATGTACTCGCGCCATATGTACTTTCTCACCTTTCTTCTTTGCCTCAGCGACGACGTCGTCATATTCACGCGTAGTTGAGAAATCAAACACCTCTTGGTCCCACAATCCCTTCCATTCTTTCATGAAAGCTTCCATGGCCTTGGGGTTGTTGACCATCTCTTTGCGTGTGACGGGTCGAGTGACCATGGCATTGAAGCATGATCCTCCTGCATGATTCTTTTCCCGATGTACGTTTCTGTGAGAAGTCGTACACGGCATAGACGGAATCCAGTTATCATCCATGACCATATGCGCCGGAACGGCCGGCACGACGTCTGCCAAGAATTGTTCTTGTGTGTATTGATCCACATAGGACTGTGCCCAGGACCATCCATCGTCGTCGTCAATGGACACGTTGAGTTGCAGATCAATTTCTTCACATGGAACAATCTTGGGAAAGATCATGTTGTCCAAAATCTTGGTGACTATCTTCTTTCCTATCACAGCCTTCTTCCGGTCTTTCTTGGCAACTCGAGCTTTGTCTCGCTTTTCTTTCTTGTACGCTGCCTTCTTCTCCGCTTCGCTCATTTTCTTCCATGCTTCCGGAGAATAGGAATGGATAGGTCGCCGTGTAGGAAGGGTTCGTCGACCGTCGCTTCGGATCTTGTATGGAACTCCTCTTTTATCGATCTTGCAGGCTTCACCATCATCAGTGAGATATACAATGCCGTCCCCTTTCTTCCCCGTACTCCAATGTTCAATCTCCTCAGGAGCCAACTTCTTTTCTTTCAAGATCTTAATGATCTCTCCAGGTTCTTCGATGTCTCCTTCGGGGATGAGTCTACCGGTTGGACCGACTTCGCGGGCGATCGTCGATCTTTCCCAGTGACCTTTGGTTCAGAAGGAGGCGGTGCTGCACGTAGACCTAGCTCTTCGTCTAGTTCTTCGAGTCTTTTGTCTCCTATAGCATCAATAGCTTCATGTTCTGCTGACTTGAAGACTTCGCCAGACGGCTCCGTCTCTATGTCAGATGGATCTATGTCCTGTAAGTCAGGATCTTCTCCGGGATCCGGTGGAGGAAGAAGACCATCTTGATCATCATCATCCCCGTTGCCACCATTTCCTCCAGGCGGACCGTCATCCCCGTCATCGACGTCTTTTATCTCCTTGCCAGCGAGGTCAACGTTGTCCCTGAGTCCCTCAATGGTTGAGTTCATCCTCTCGTACTCGGCTTTCAGGGGAAATGTTATCTCCTCTGGGAAGTAGATAACTTCTGTCTCGTACGGTCTCATCAACTTCCTGGGAACAGATGCGTCCATCGACAAGTTCGCATTGGCAAATTCCTTCATGTCCCATACGCGATACTTCTTGGACCACCCTTGACCAGCAGTGATGATGTATCCGGCGAAAATGCCTGGGATCCCCTTTGGATCGAACTTGTTGCCATATGTCTTCGGCCTTGTATCCGTCGGCTTGAAGAAGACTTTGGCCCCAAACGGTATGGCTTTTCCCTCGAAGTCCTTTCCAGTCATTCGTTTCCATGCTGAATCACCATCGCCCTCCACGTCTTCAATGTTGAGGTTCTGCATCACGCAATTCAGCGCAAAGGACCAGTATTGGGCGGGTAATCCGGCGTGTAGCATGGATGCTGCGACTGTGTTGATCACTTCTTGATTTGATCGTTCAGCGAGTGAATTGTTACTGGGTTTCCCTGGAAGGGAATGATCTATCACGATCTTCAACTGCGCCATAGCTGAATCGAACTCTGGTGCTTCATCACTATACGCCATATGAATCTTGCGTCTTCCCATTAGGCGTCTGATGGCCATGACGACCTCGTCAGTATCCTTGAAGCCGTGGGAATCGCTGCGATCATTTTGGTGGCGATGTCTCTGATGACTAGAACTTCACGTGCTCCATCATCGAGTCCGATACCTGCTTCGGCGGCCTTGCGCATATCGAGGAAGTCGAACGTCACAAGATCACCCCAGTGTTTGATCACACGTTGAAACGCACCTCGTTGTGTCCGCAAGTGCTTCATCTTCGCGCGTATGCACGATTCGCAATATGGATTGCGGTAGCGATGAGTACACAGATGTGCCAACGTCTTGGCTTCGGCTTTCAGTGTTCCGACTCTGGCCTTGCGGCTCGGCGCACCGTCGCCTTCCACATCAATGATCACCTCATCGTCACCGTCCAATGGAATTTCACCCACTCCTTTTCCTTCGTCGTCGTCCGGAGGTCGTCCGGCCTCGGACTCTGGTACTTCTTCTATAGGAGGTTCTTGGGGTTCAGGATCAGGAGGTCGTTCATGATCGTCACCTTCTTCTTCTGCTTCAATCTCGCTCGGTGCAGCTTCAGCGGCAGCTGCGACCTGACGTCAACATCACCCGCGGTTAGCACACCCTTGAAGATTTCGGTGATCGCTTTGGCCTCCGGATCATCATGAACCAGTGACTTGGAACTCCCGGCACGAATGTACGGGATGTCACCGTTCACGAACAGAGATATTCTCTTGCCCTGCGGGTTGATCATGAATGGTTCCCTTCCGGGTGGCCACACAAACCCGTAGTTGAAGTTCATGCATCTCTTACCTATGGAAAGCACCGACGGTGTGTCATCCAACACATAAGCATTGATCGGTTCCTCGAACGACTCAGTCTGGAAATTCGACACGAGATCGGTATCGGTGATTCCATTTGCTGTCTGAAATGATATGGGCTCTGGAGTCACGAGTGTCTCGAGACTGTGCTTCTCGATCTTCTTCTGAGATATGAGGTCATGGCCACACCCAGTGTCCATGAGAAATTTGATCTTCTTCTTGAGGATGACTGGTTGAACCATGCATTTGAATACACCTTGATTGATGATCCGTTTGCTGTGCGCAGCATCGAGTTCACGCTCAACGATGGAATCCTCACCGTCGTAGAAGGAAACTTCTTCCACCCGAGACGTTCCTGGGATTCGTACGAATGAAACTCGATCTCCGCATTGATCATCATCGTCGTCAACCATGTCTCTCATGATCTGTGCCCTCAATCTCGCTTTGTGCTTGGCGAATTCCAAATTCACGGCGCGATCCTCATTGTTGACAAGCGCTTCCATGTCGACGTACTTCACCTTCCGCTCCTTGTCCTTCTTCGATCTTCTAGGACACGAAGAAATGAACTTCACGTCATCGGCGAATGTCACATTACGCTTGATCTCTTTTCGGGTCGACGTAGTCGGTCCCGAGGATTCGTCGTCTGTTGAACAATCCGAATCAGCGTCGCTGTCAACGGATGGACAATCTGACTCCTCCTCATCTTGTCTTGAAGATCGCTTCCATATAGCCGGGGCTGATGGATTCCACCTTCGGCACAATCTGATGGCGGGTGCCGCAGGGAGTGCCTTGGCCTTGGCATTCGGCTTCGCTGGAGCTGCCTTTGCTTCGGATTTGGCTTTAGCTTTTGCCTTTGGTTCCGGAGCTGGGGTAGCTGCTGCCTCATGCTTGAAAGGACAATTCTCTCTTGAGCACGAGCCTGTGTTCTTGAACGAGTAGCATATCCTATTTCCTCCTCCTCCAGACGGACTTGGAGTTCTCGTCCTCGGCGTAAAGGGTCGCTCTGGAGTCTTCTTCGAGTGACTGAATGGGCACTTGTCACCATTTCGACACCCTGCATCTGTGAAATGGAACTTGCAGCGGATTTGCTTCTTGCTCTTGTCGCCTCTGTTGTCCGCTGACTCACTCCTCGTCTTCTTCTTGGGCTTTGGCTTGGTCTTCGCATGACTCTTCGCTTTGCTTTGAGGTAGTACAGGTGTTGCTTTATCCGGCTTGGTCGGCGAAGCCTTGACCTTTGCGGATGGAGCTGCGTTAGGCGTTGGTTTCTCAGGTACCTTGGCCGGTGCAGCGAGCAAATCCTTGCCCTCAAGCATCTGGCGCAAGCCAATTTGGGTCTGAGTGAGATTTGATTGTTCTCGTCTCCGCATGATGGTACGGTCGATGATCTTCATCAGATTGTCGTACGATCGGTCTTCATGATTGTAGGGCAAGTGTTCGTAGTGCATGCCCAACTCCATCTTCATTGCGGGCGAGTCCTTGATCTTGCTGTACAAGCAATCACGGAGAGCTGTTTTGGATGGTATGTCTTCTGGCCTCATCCGTCCCAGAACTTCCAACCACGTCTGCTTGAACGTATGAAGTTTGTTGTCGCCTTGGTACTGGAGCTTCACCAGATACTCGAGAGTGATGATCATGTCGAGACGATCGTGCGTTCGAAAACTTTCATACATCATCGCAATGATTTGTCGTCCTTTGATGATCTTCCCTTCGGGCCTGCTGATGTAATCGTTGGCCTTCCGGTTCACCTCCAGGTACAGATCAGCAGATTTGTCACCACCAGCGCGTAGCATTGCGACCATGGCGATCCCCAATTTGACGTCTACGCTCTTGAACTTCTTGTGTCCTGAATCGTTCAGTGCTTCGACATCAGGGAATGGGTTGAACGCTGGTGCCAGCCATAACATCCAGTCCTCATGATTTGGGTCGGCTGATGCTCCTAAAACATTGGCCGTGCATACGGATCGCCAGTTGTTGAGGTGAGTGAGAGTAGGCCATGGAGGAACGGTCACTTTGTCGGCTTCCCTCCTGGAAATTCTCACCTCTGTGACTTCAGGATCTGCGTCTCCATCAGGATCACGCGCATGAGGGTCAGGATCCGGGTCAGGTTTGCCTCCACCGCTTCTCTTCTTATCATCATCGTCATCATCAGGCGGATCTGGAGGATCATACCCCGTGCCGGTTCCTTCATCATGCTCTCCCTCTCCGTTCTCGTCGCCAGCTTCATCACCGTCATCGTCTCCATTGTCTTCCTGAATCGTTTCAGCAAATAATCTCCACTCATCACGATCAGCTCTGAGACGCTGTTCGGCTTTCTGGGCCTTGAGTACTTCGCTTCGCAGATCGGCAATCTTCTCTTCGTACCGTTCCGCGACCTCTTTCTCGATCTGACGCCTCCTTGCCTCATGGATAGAATCGTCATAGGCGACAGGGGGACCAATGAGGTCGTTGCCCTTCGTAGATGCGATAATGCCGTCGATACCAACAGGTCTTGAGGAGCTGGCAGATGCTGTGGACTTCGATCCCAACATCCCGCGATCCTCCAAGAGTTCGCGTAGCTGTCGATCACGTACGGCTGCCGCATCACTTTGCCCATGAAATCCGCTTGGTATGCCAAACAGAGTGGCTGCACTAGGCGTGGAACGCGCAAGTGCTGGGCTGCTAATACCTGGCACGTAGTGCTCGGGCATTGCATCCGCCGCCACGATTGGCGTTGAATAGGATTTATTCACCTCACCTTTGATGCGGCCAGTGAAGAAGTTTCCACCGGTAAATGGAATTTCATCCATCGCAAGGTTCTTGTCCTTGTCCGATTCCGAGAATGCGAACTTCTCTTTGGCGACTGGACTAACTTGACTTGGGGACCGTATTTCAGGGGATCGTACCTCACCTCCTACGGAAAATGCAGGCACTACTTCCTTTCCTACGTGCTCCCAGCCAGACTCAGTAGTCCTCGAAGACATGGGCATGCTCGAAGGCCGTGTCACTCCGCCATGGTAGTTGGAGTTCCGTGCTGCCTCCAATTCGCTGCGTGTCCTCGCTTGAAGATCTTCTTGTGCTTTGAGTGTTTTCCTGAGTTCACTCAGCTCGTCGTGCAAGGTAGGCAATGCGCGCCTTGCATGATCTTCATTCTGATGAAGTCGGTCCTCTGCATCTTGCATCCTCCTCACAGCCATTTTGCGGTACTCTTCCTCTTCACCAAGACGTTCGCGAAGCCGAAGTCGTTCTTGATCAATGGCTGCGCTGTTCCCAGCTAGCCCTTGGATCTCGTTCACGGCCCGCAACTCCTGATTCTTGACCAAGTGGAATCGTTCCTGCATTGCTTGTAAGGCTTGTTCCGAACTTGCTGTGTTCGACCGGAGGAACAAGTTCTCTCTGGCATGTTCATGAAGTTCATGAGTCAGACGCTCATACTCACGTGCCATAAGCTCACCATCGCCTTGCGCTCTTGCCTCCAACTGCACAAAGTTAGTGGCTGCTTCCGTGCGAAACACATGTAGCTGCTGAGCCAACTCCTCGGCAACGGCGTGTGCTTGACGTTGTTGAGCAGAGTTCTGTTCATCCATGCGAAACAAAGCTGCTTCATAGTCTCGCTTCATCTCCTGATTGACATTGTTGATGTGCCTCATGGCTAAGCATGCATGGTCACGTTGTCGTTCCAATTCTTCGATGCGAATCCCAGATCCTTCATCTTCTTGTTGCATCTCCTTGATCTTATCCATCAGGGTCTGGACAACTCCTTCGTACTCTTGCATCTGACTGCGATAGTACATCTGCTGCGCAAGGTTCGATGCTTCGAGCTGTTGCGAAATCGTCAGTTCCTGATAGGCATTCGGACCATCGGCTATGGCTGGCGTGGTCACCGATGACGCATCACCACGTGCAGGAATAGTGTCCAGAGTCATATCCAGATCGTCAGCATCGCGTGGTTGATTGGTAACCATCCGATTCCAAGTCATGGACTTGTCACGCCCACGAGTAGCCGAAGTCCTTGATCGTGCTGAAGAGCTTCTCGAAGATGATGGTCTCGACTTCTTTTCCAAGGTCTTCACTCCTTTGTCCTTGGCCCTGGACGTAGTCCGAGGTGCCTGAAAACCAGACGCTTCGGCTCTGCCTTTCTACAGCAACGACTACTTGATCTACTACGACCACAATGAACTCGGGATCAAGCCAAGATACGACAATGACTTTCGACGGCTGATAACCTGCGTGGGGATTTGATCTCGATTGTGTTGCTGTAGAAAGGCAGAGCCGCGTACGGCTGATAACCTGCGTGGGGATTTGATCTCGATTGTGTTGCTGCTCTCCCCACCAGAGCTGTAATGAATGTAGGTGTGGCTGGCTTGCACTCTCCACAGACTGGACCCTGTCTCTCTCACACTTCCACACGTGCAATCCTATGCAGGCAGAACCGGCGGCCGTTCCTTTTGCACTCGCTGCCGGCGGCGGTTCGTCTGTGCACGGGATAGCTCTGATTGCTCAGGATAGAAGACACATATAGCACTTAGCTATGGGCATTGACTTGAGCCAAACGTTGCGTGGGCGGTCACATAGAAAGGTAAGGAGAAGCGATGCGGTGTGCGCAGCACGTCCACAAGCTTACTCCTAGAGTCGAGGGACGCGTAGCGTGCCCCCTTAGGGTCGAGGGACGCGTAGCGTGCCCCCTTCCCTTGCACTTTACATGGTCTTGCTCACAGCTCTTATAGTGACACCTTAGAACTTAACAAGGCATCGCAGTCCGTTCGCAATATATGTATACACAAATGTACACATGTACAATGTACACATGTAGCACATACACAAGCACGCACGTAGCCGTAAATAACAATGTACATGAAACGTAAACCAATCATGCGAAACTACAAAAACAAATACTCAACACAGATAAACATGTATAGAAATGGTCGAACAAGTAACTCAACCAACAAGTCTATATGTATATATATAGTTATATGTGTATACATATATATATATATATATCAATAGAACACTGTGTATCTATATACCTACCTATCTACCTACTAATCTATCGATCTCTCGATTTGTCTGCCTATCTATATAGTATGGCAGCCTGTGAGGCCTCCAACGCTGTGGATGCAAGGTGCTGGTAGGCAACACCCCAGATTGTAGTGTTGTCTTTTCAGTTCCCCAGCCCCTAGAAGCACCAATCTTAAAGTATGGACGGAGCTGCTCCAATCTCCTCCGACTGCAAAGAATTACTGTTGATGATACAGATCCTGCATTACCTGAAGAACCCTAAACTATGGGATTTATGGTATATTCCGTATTATGGATCATGTAGGATTTTAGCATCAACCGTAGCGGTAGCGCTGATACGCACGTATAGTCCCTGTGTTTAGAAAAAAGTACCACCTGCAAGACCCGATTCTCATTATTGCGGGCCCTAGGTTAAGCCACGTAAACCCCTACTTGTCGGGTATCATGGGGAACGAAAGGTTTGTCTATGCTACCCAAAAAAGGTTAAAGGTTACATACTCTACTACTAGGAACTCCTAATAACGATCCACAAGCAGCGCT
Organism: Symbiodinium sp. CCMP2592; assembly: GCA_905221615.1. Lineage (NCBI taxonomy): Eukaryota > Dinophyceae > Suessiales > Symbiodiniaceae > Symbiodinium > Symbiodinium sp. CCMP2592. The sequence goes on along the minus strand of CAJNDT010000635.1, from coordinate 1,214,571 downwards.
CCACACACGAATGCAAAGCCCAGCCTATGCTAAAACAGCCTCTGTGCCTAAAGCTCCATGTGCCCTTATGGTATATACTTAGTCCTTAAAGTACCTATCTAGTAACCCCTTTAAGGCTAAAGTACCTACTATAATGGTACATGGAGCCTTTGGGTGTATGAATGTGCTTGCTTCAAAAGGTCTGCCCGCAGCCTGATCACCTCACGGCCGATGTAGCCCACGCCCAAGACTGCCAGACTTCGACCTTTAGGGAATCGGGGTTTAGGCTCATTTTTTCGGAAGGCGGGGGTTTAGGGTTTAGGGTTTTAGGGTTTAGGGTTTAGGGTTCAGGGTTTAGGGGGGGGGGGTGTAGAGTTCAGGATGCAGGACCTCGGGTTTAGGTCGGGTAGAGGGTCTCGGACTCAGAGCCTCAGGGGGGCTTTGGGAGTTTTTTCGCCATTGGCAGGCTTGGGGACATACGGTTGATGATGTAAATCCTGCATTACCCAAAATAAGGAATATTATACCATAATTCCCACAGTTTAGGGTCCTTAAGGTAATGCACATTACCTTAAGGACCGTGAACTATGGAAATTATGGTATATTCCTTATTACGGGTCATGCAGGATTTATATCATCAACCGTAGGCTAAGGATTTGGGGGATGAGGGCCTGGAGGAGGGTCAGGAACCCTAAACCCCAGAGGGTGGAGCATTTCAAGATCTGGGGGAAAAGCAGGCAAAGGGTTGAAGGTTTGGGTCTCAGGCGAAAGCATTCAGGTGTGTTTCCGGTTTAGGGGTGTAGGTTTAGGGTTTAGGCTGTTTCCAGGATTACGAAGCTCGTCCTATTCAGCTACAAACCTTGTCCAAGGAATGCAAAAGGCGAGGCGTTAATCAAGGCCGCTTTCCGGGCTTCCTCTTGCCGCTCATATTGAGTCTTTCATCAAACTAAAACCAGTGTCACCAAAGGGGCACCCCAAGAGTAAGAACTGACAAGACATATTGAATAAGGCGTATGCTTCACGGCAAAACAAAATGTGAAACTTCCAAGCCCACAGCCACCCACCTCACGGCTCCTAAAAGCCGCGAAGTGGCACAACTTTAGCCCTACACCTGTGCTAAATCCTTGAAACCCATATCTGCAGAACCTGCAGGGTAGAATATGTCTGAAACTTGGTGCTGATAGGGTTTGGTATGCCTCCAGCGGCTCTTTGGTGTGCCGAGTCTCTCCTTCAAGTATTCTAGCCTTTGTAGTACGGGGAATCCAGAGCAACCCAACATCAGGGAACCGAGGCAGACCCGTCTTCCGACGACACATCAGGGTTCAATCTCAGTCAAGACCCGTGCTTCTATGTGCATTTGCACGCGCAAACTAACAGCACCAGCAGCCGGACTTGTATAAGTGTTGTCAAGACATTTGCACCCGAGGCCAAACCCCAGGAGTTCGTGTAGCCAACGGAATGTCACAAAAGGAGTAGCAAAACTAAAACACATCAGAAATCGCAGGGAAGACTGACCTTTTGCATAAAAACTACTACTTCTGCTGCTGCATAATAACTACTACTACTACTACTACTACTACTACTACTACTACTACTACTACTACTACTACTACTGCTACTGCTACTGCTACTGCTACTACTACTGCTACTACTACTACTACTACTACTACTACTACTACTACTACTACTACTACTTCTACTACTACTACTACTACTACTACTACTACTAATCCTCCTGCTCCTCCTCCTGCTGCTGCTGCTGCTGCTTCTGCTGCTTCTGCTGCGCCTGCTGCTCCTGCTGCTCCTGCTTCTCCTCCTGCTGCTGCTGCTGCTGCTGCTGCTGCTGCTGGACCACAGTGAAGATGCTGATGATGATGATGATGATGATACTGTTGAAAACCATGGCGGAAATACGAGCAGTTCTGCAGATAGCAGCAAGGAAATTTGGCATGAAAGGGCTTCGTAGTGAGAGGCGCAGTCCATGATCAGATACCGATCCTCAACCTGCGTCCTACAGCAAAGTCAATCTTGACATTGAAGCCTGTGTTTACGCTAAACCCTAAACTTGAACCCTCAACAAGGCTCCGGCCATAGAGGCCTTTGGAGCCCTTGGCGAACTCCAGCCGACGCCACTGACCCTTCCGCAAAGTCTCCACCTGTGATTCGGAGCCCAAGAGCTTTGGGCTCGGGATGAGGGGCCTCGGGGATGCCCGTGGGATTTGGGTCTTGAAGAAGCGACTAAGCCCTTCCGTCTTGAACTTCTTACAGCCCTGGAGGGTTTAGGATGGACTTAGCGATGTTCCGACATTACTTAGAGGGCCGGACCCTACAGGCTGAAAGCCTCGAGTGGAAACCCAAGGTGCTGGTACCCGAAAGCGCTGCTAACCCCAATAACCGAACCGACACTAACCAAAAACAACAGCGGGAAAGCCTGAAACCCTCAACCCGCACCCTTGACCGAACCTGGCAAGATGGTAGCGTCAGCACACAATCATGAGTCAGAAGCTTTTGGGAATTTACGGCTTGAGAGTGAAAGCACTTTGTGTTGTGGTAACTCCTTGGAGTGTGTGATTAGACAAGAAAAGAAGAGAACAAACAATACCTAAGAACAGTGAAGAACACAAGCTACCGGCACACCAAATGACTGGCGCTGCACAACCGGTGTGCGTCTCTGGTGGTGAGCAATGCCCAAACTGCGGATTGACTCCCAGCAGAAAACAACGATGCAAGCCACCAGAAGCAAGCAGCGGCAGCAGCAGGCTTGATATCCGAAGGTTCATCCCCGTGTGCCCCTCCCTGCCTCAGCCAATTTATGCGTAGAAACCGAAAAGTGGGGGAAAAAACAGAAAACGTTTAAATGTCACAGATTTACATGCCCAAACGCCATTCCAAGACTACCCCTGAACTCCCAAGATCACCACATGATTCCACCGTGCGCGCCACACTCTGGCGAGAGCAGACTAGCTAACTTTGGAGACTCTACAAGCACCTTTAGCATGAGCACCGCAGGAGGGGCATCTGCATGTAATTACCATCCAGGGTGGTGCGGCATCCAGCAGGCACGTTGTGAAACTTGACCCTGCGCTGGCGTAGGGTAGCGCAGCGAACAGCCACCCTCCCAGCAAATCTAGTACCGAAAGCCCGCATGTGTCTTGTCTCTTGTGCCGTGTCACTTGTCTCTTATCTCTTCTTCTTGCCGCTTGTCACATGTCTCTTGTCTCTTAGCATGAATTCCTGCAACAACTCCCTGAAGCTGTGAAACCGAGATCCTGTGTCGCGCACTTCACCTCACATGAAGTTGGTAAGGAAAGCCGTGAACAAATGCATACGGGCGATGAAAAGCTATGCAGTCATGGCAGCTCTGACTGATCGTGAATGCAGAGCAGGCACTGAACAAGAAAGGACGTGCACTTTTCAGTGCAGTCAACACAAGGAGTCAGGCTTCGTGATCTCCTTGATCGCTTTGGTTCCAGGTGGTGCCGTCACCCAAGTCAGTGCCTCAACGCCGGACATCATGATATCGCGGCCTTAATAGTTAGAATATGGTTGTGAGGCCCATTATACTAGAAGCTCCCAAAAATAGTATAGATAATTATTGAAGCCCCTATATTACACATCATTCATACAAAACACACCCTGACTACACATATCAGGCGGCAACCCCGAAACTGCTAAAATTCGCAGCGCAAGTGCCAAAGGTTAAATCCGATATCCCAAGTCTCAACGACAGGTTATGAACCCCAAAGACCAAGACTATGAACTCTTACCTGAAAGGGTCCAAAGTACTTTTATAGTAGCTTGTAGAGTTTCTATACTAGGAATTACAATTATGATTTTGGGAAGTATCCCCCATGACAATACCTAGGACCCCTTGGGCGCCTGAACTTTGATCCCGAGGCCCCCCAAGACGCACCCTAACCGTCGCGTTCATGCAGTGGCATTCTGTTCCTGCAGCCCGAACACGAACGGTTTAGGGTTTAGGGTTTGTGGATGTTCCCAGAAACCCCAAAACCGAAACGCCAAACCCTAAGCTCTAACAAACCATACTACTCTACTATGTAAGACGTCACTGTAACATAGTTGCCCTGTCAATTAACCTAAAGGATCCCCGAACTACCGTGATGTAGGGGCCGTTTATGAGTCATGTGGGAACCAGATGAAGAAACCTTGGGCCTTTATTAGGGTTCCTTATAGAGGCCCAGGGTTTCTTAATCAGGTTCCTACATTAGAACCGTTTGCAAAATGCAGCTTTGTTATCTTAGGGAGTTTATCAACCGGGGGCCTTCGGACAGTATATAGAAATCTGCTATAAAGGCTACAAACGACAGTACAACTACTATACGTTTTTTTAAGTGCAATGGGGCCTTTTCTGCATGAGGTCCAGCCGGTTTCCGGCCTGCACTAACACAGATCACTATTCGGACCTCTACTATACGGTTTATAGGGTTTAGGGTTTAGGCTTTAGGATCCCCCAACTAGGCATGTTCGTAATGGCCGGCCAGGAACCAGCGAGTTTGACATTGCAGGTCGGGAAAATCGGATCACTCTGCGTGACCTACAGTCATAATGCTTTTTCCAAGCTGCCGGGACTTTTTGGAGTTTACGGTTTAGGACTTCCCACTACACTGCTTGGCACGCTTAGCCCTGATGAGTTGTGCCGTACATAAACCTTGAAACAAGAAGGTTCCTAAGAAAGAGCTTCAAGCTACAGTTCTTGTAACGGCCCGAATGAGACTTAGTCTTCGGGGACCCCGATACCGTAATTGCGAAAAGCCCGACGTTCAGAGCCACATGCTGCGTACTGCCCGACCTACTGTCCCCAAACGATGCGGCCTTCGCATCTTGACCACAAGGATCTATGCAGACGTTTTCTTCGACGAATCTCCTGCCAATCGACAGGCCCTTCGCAAACCAGACAAGCCCACTGCACCTCCGAACGCATGCAACAAAAACAGCGCTTTAAGGACGGACGAACGCATGCAACAGACATATCAGATCGAATGCCTGGATGTTCTTTGCAGGTTGCATAATTATTTGCAGAATGATCACTGGCACATGTCGAATTTCTCCTCGCCCGAAGACAGCTGGAAAGCTCATAAAGCTTATAGCGCGACACCATGCGAATACCGGCGCAAGTGCAAGCCCTGCACAAACAGTAGCAGTTCTGCTGAAGTAACTGAAGTGCTTTCTCTTAGTGTCGTGCAAGAGCGCCGAGCTAGCATCCAGGTCAGGAAAGATCTTATCAGATGTATCTTTAAAATTCGAGCTTCAAAAGCCTAGCCTTGACAACCAAATTTAGGGTGTGCTAGCATGTGCGCCCGGGCGTGCGGGCGCTTGAAACACGGAAGTCCTCCCACGGGATCAGCGCATTTGCCACGACCGCAGAGCTATCTAAACGTCTGCTGGCAAGGCAAGCGTACTGCATCTCGGATCATACAAAGGCCTTAATAATTAGAGTAGGGTTTCGGGGTATTCTATACTATGTTTATAATAAGATCCCCTACCTGTTCGGGGTGGGGGTCGTTAGAAAACGGCTTAGCCGCTTTCTGGCATCCGGAAGTGGCGCTGTAGCGTTGAGAACAATAGCGGAATATTGGCTAGCGGTATGGGTGGTTCCGGACGCGGGTCCAAGCTCCTAGCCAATGTGGGGGATCGTGCGTATAATAAGGAAACCCAAAATAGTGTTGGTAATTATTCGGCCCCTATATTAGACCCGAAAGCCTCGCTTCGAGTTCGTTTCATTTGTCTTGCTCATGAAGCTTAGGTGGAGCTAGGCTTAAGGTTTCGGGTTTTTAGGTGGAGCTAGGCTTAGGGTTTCGGGTTTAGGGTTGCAAAGAAATAGCACGAGCTCATGGTTTTATGGTTTTGCGATTGCTGTTAGGTGCAGATATGGTTGTTTCAGGTACTCTACGGACCCTCATACAGACCGTCTACAAAGTAGCATCCTGTTGACAAGGGCCCAATAAACTGTCCTGAACTAAAGCCGCGTAGAAATATGCGAAGGTAGCCTGGCTGTGTTCATCCAATTGACGCACATTTTCTAGGACCCTCCTTGTACCCTCAAATAGGTGTATATGGTCCCTAATAGCAGGTATTTGGGGTCTAATGGAGGGTAGAGGGTTGGTCTAGGTAAGGCTTGGGATACTGGAGCTGCTTCGCTAGATATTCAGCACTAACCCAACCTCAGCAATCTATATAAGTTCTTTCGCGAAGGTGTCTGACGTCTGCCATTATTCTGAGAAGAGCGGCCTTGTGCAAATCCCGCCGGTAGATTCCGTATATGTGCCTGTTGGGCAGCAATGCTCAGTTTCCGTACACGGGCTTTGGGGGGCAATTTCGGGTCACACCGACTAGTTGCCTCTGAGCACAAAACTGCTCGTCAACCCAGATCCAACGGCAGCATGTGCTTAACTAGGGCTAAAAAGTACCCTAAACCCCTAAACCCTAAACCCTAAACCCTAAGCCCCTACTTTGACCCGAAATCGGCCCCCAAGCCCAAAAAACCACTAGACTAGACAGAACGCTTGGCGAGACAACGGGAGCCAGGAACCGGAAGGTCAAACAAACGTCGATCCTCAATTCCCGTGTGCTGCAGCACAAACAGGCCTGAGGTTTCCTACAGGTTTGGGGTTTAGTGCTATAGGTACTGCAGGTGTTTAGGCTTTTTGGGTTTTGGCTGTAACGTTTCTTCATGTGTTCACGGTTCGGTTCACAGGCCTCAGTATCTCGAAACCTCAGACCTTCTCTGGAAAATAGCAGCCCCGTCATGGCATTTTGAAAGCTTAGCAATAGTGAAAGGAAAGCCGTCAGGTCGAATCTTCGGAAGCCTGTCAGGCAGTCCTCATCGACTGTGACCTTAAGTGCGTAAGGTCGCAGGCTGCACCGGGTACCGTTCAGGTTGAGGGTTTCTGCTTCACGCATTACGACTTTATCGATAACACCCTGTGCACCCCTGCCATTCTGCAAACCTTATGCACGTCCCGGATGCCTTGCAACAGCTCACCAAACCACGTCATCATTGCACCTATTCATCATTCATTTCCCTCCCCATGACTGGTCAGGAACTAGAGCTCGAAGCTGCGGTGTCCAGATTAATTCGAGACTAGGGCATAGGGATGGATAACCCTTTTTTTGCAACTGGCTTGCAACGTCACGCCATCCCTAAACCCTAAACTCTATGTTCAGTGAAGGGCTCACCTTGCTGTGCAAACGGATTGTATGTTGAGGACTTGCTAGAGTACGCGAACACTGGGATACCTGGATACCGAACGAGTATTCGTATTTAAACAACCACAAACCAAATATCGAATGGAACTCATTTCAGCGGTGCTCAATATAATGAGATAACTATTTGATGGATGCTGCCAACTGGGTTCGCATGTCCTTACAACTGGGCCTGATGGACTCGTTTCTCAACATGATAGCGCATGTCGTGTCATGGTAAGACGAGCTATCATTAAAGAGCGTTACTCGCATGTAATGCTGCATTCTGATGAGGGTCTTCTATCAGCGAGAAAGAAGAACACATGACATCAACTCCAGAAGACTTATGGAGTGTTCGAATTCGGGGACCCTGATACCGTAATTGCGAGAAGCCCGACGTTCAGAGCCAGATGCTGCGTACTGCCCGACCTACTGTCCCCAAACGATGCGGCCCTTCACCCTAAACCCTAAACCCCACAAGGATCTATGCAGACCTCTTCGACGAATCCCCTACGAGTCCCAAGGCCCTGCACCTCCGCAAAAAAACAGCGCTTTAAGGATGCACGAACGCATGCTACAGACATATCCGACACGGTTTAGGGTTTAGGGTTTAGGGTTCATCCCCTAAGGCTCCATGTACCCATATAGTAGGTACTTAAGCCTGAAAGGGGTTACTATATAGGTACTTTAAGGCCTAAGTATCTACCATAAGGGTACATGGAGCCTTAGGGTATCATACCGAATGCCTGGATGTTCTTTGCAGGTTGCATATTTGCAGAATGATCACTGGCACATGTCGAACTTCTCCTACCACGAAGACAGCTGGAAAGCTTATAAAGCGACACCATGCGAATACCGGCAGAAGTGCCAGCCCTGTACAAAATAAATCACATCTGCCGAACTAACTGACGTCGTTTCTGTTAGCGCCGTGCAGGAGCGCCGAGCTAGCATCCAGAACTTCTACTTATATGATTATATAGAGGTTCATGGAACCTCCAGGAACCGGAAGGTCAGACAAACGTCGATCCTCAATTCCCGTGTGCTGCATCATAAACAGGCCTGAGGTCTCATGCAGGTTTGGGGTTTAGTGCGCAAGTGTTTAGGCTTTTGGGGTTTAGGCTGTAACGTTTCTTCATGTTTTCACACTTCGATTCACAGGCCTCAGTATCTCGAAACCTCAGACCTTCTCTGGAAAATAGCTGAAAAGCTGTGCCCGCACGGCATTTTGAATGCAACTCTGCATGAGAAGATCGTGAATGGAAAACCGTCAGGTCGAATCTTCGGAAGCCTGTCAGGCAGTCCTCATCGACTGTGACCTTAAGTGCGTAAGGTCGCAGGCTGCACCGGGTACCGTTTAGGTTGAGGGTTCCTGGTTTCACGCTTTACGGCTGTATCGATAACACCCTATGCACTCCTTCGTTCTGCAAAACTTATGCACGTCCCGCATGCCTTGCAACAGCTCACCAAACCACGTCATCATTGCACCCATTCATCACTCATATCTCTCCCCATGACTGGTCAGGAATTAGAGGTCAGAGCGGCGGTGTACAGATTAGAGGCAAGGGTTTAGGGATGGACAACCCTAAACCCTAAACTCTAAGTTCAGTGGATCGGAGTTAAGGGCTTCGAATGAAATGTTGCAGTTCCTTGCTGTGCAAACGGATTGTATGACGAGGACTTGCTAGAGCACGCGAACACTAGTATACCTGGATACCGAACGAGTATTCGTATTTAAACAACTCATTTCAGTGATGCTCAAACGGTGTATAATGAGATACTCATTTGATGGATGCTGCCAACTGGGTTCGCATGTCCTTACAGCCGGGCCTGGTGAACTTGTTTCTCAACATGATATCGCATGTCGTGTAATGGTAAGACGAGCTATCATTCAAGAAGGTTACTCGCATGTAATGCTACAATCAGTTGGCGGTCTTCTATCAGCGAGATAGAAGAACACATGAAATCAACTCCATTTTGAGGTAGTGTTGCAGATTCATGTGATGGTGGGGATATGAACCATGATGACGTTTTTTGAAGGGGTCTGGCCAATAATAACCATGGAATACTTGACGGCCTTGAATATGATCGTAATCAGTGTCGATGGTGTGCTGCGATAGTGAAAAGACGATCGGCAATTCTTGGTATGTCTTTCACGCTTGCATGGTGTGGGTTGCATCGGAGTAAAGGAAATTTAGGCATGACTTAGCATGGTAATTTGCATGTGGAAGGCTTGGTGTAGAAGTAAAAGGATTTTAGCTAATACTTAGCATGTTTGTATGTGTGTGTGTGTGTACATGTTTGGATTGCTTGGTGTAATACTAACCAGATGACAGGCAGTACTTAGTATGATTCTTCGTGTTTGGATGATGGGTTGTATAGGAGTAAACGAATTTTGACAAGATTAATTATGATTCCTTCTGTTTGCATTGCTGGCAGCAGTAGTAACTCAGTAGTAAAAAGATTTTTCACAATGCTTGGCATGGACATTCGTGTTTGGATAGTGTGGGTTGCATTCCACTTCCGTCTGTCTGTATGTTGCGGTAGTTTGTCTGTCTCTATTTCTGTCTTTATTTCTTCCTATCTTCCCGTCGTTCTTTCCCTTGTTCTGTCGTTAGCCTTTCTCTTTTTGTATGTGCGCCTGTCACTTTGTTCTTTCCCTCCCTCCTCCGAACCACCCAATCAAAATGATGCACATGTTAGGGTATGTAAAATAACACCACACTGCGTGAGGCAACGGGGAACGCGACTCGGCAAACCCCACCCGTGCTGCAGTAATTGCTTTACCAAGACGCACACTCTATATATGAAATACTTAACCATGCTGTGGAAGCCAATTTCAGGCATACGTACTGTTCCTTCGGGCTCCTGTATACCGTGTACAGACCTAGATGCGCCCACAAAATGGCACCCTGCTACATGCCACGAAAAGCTGACCAAGCAGACTTGTTGGCCGGAGAACCATGAGTATGACAAACACGCAGGGTCAAACCGAAAACTCACTCACTAGCGGAGCTTGCTTAGCTATGCTATTGTGCCCGGATGACCATGTAGCTGTTGCACGGCAACTCCACTATTCACCTGCCCAGCTCTCTGAAGCTGTAACTCCCTTACCCACAGGCCTTGATCATTGCTCTCTATGTCGAGTCGAGCGAGATGTGAAAGCCGCGCGAAGCCAATTCTTCATCCTTGTGGCCTGCGGGGATGCTCGCAGGCTGCGCTGAGGCGTCCCAGAACGTCTCCTATCCGATGCGTCGGTGAAGAGACGATCTAAAAGAACACTCTGCGCCAGCGGGCTGTTACACGAAGTCCCGTCCGCGGAAATTACTGAGAACAACCACATCGACAATGGCAACAGCATCAGCGCTGCTGCCGGGGGCTAGCCGGACTGTTGTCGCATCTACTACTGCCAATACAACAGCCGCGAAACTATGCGCAAAAACTGCGACAACAACAGCTACTCAGCGACTGCGACTGTTGCGACGACTGGGACTAACACGGTTACGACAATCTCAACGATCACTTCCTACTGCTGCTCTTGCTACTGCTACTCCCACTACTGCTGATACTCTCGTTGTTGCTACTCAAAGTCCTACCAACCTACTACTATTACCACTACTACTACTACTACTACTACTACTACTACGACTACTGCTGCTGCTACGACTACTACTACTACTACTACTACTACGACTACTGCTGCTGCTACGACTACTGCTGCTGCTACGACTACTACTACTACTACTACTACTACGGCTACGGCTACGACGACTACGACTACGACTACGACTACGACTACGACTACGACTACGACTACTGCTGCTGCTACGACGACGACTACTGCGGCTGCTACGACTACGACGACTACTACTACTACTACTACGACTACGACTACGACTACGACAACGACTACGACTACGACTACTGCTGCTGCTACGACTACTGCTGCTGCTACGACTACTACTACTACTACTACAACTACTACTACTACTACTACTACTACTACTACTATCACTAGTACTACTACTACTACTACTACTACTACTACTACAACTACTACTACTACTACTACTACTATCACTAGTACTACTACTACTACTACTACTACTACAACTACTACTACTACTACTACTACTACTACTACTACTACTATCACTAGTACTACTACTACTACTACTACTACTACTACTACTACTACTCCTACTGCTACTGCTACTGCTACTGCTATTGCTACTGCTACTGCTACTGCTACTGCTACTGCTACTGCTACTGCTACTGCTACTGCTACTGCTACTACTACTACTACTGCTGCTACTGCTACTCCCACTTCGACTGTCAGTGCTAGTCCAACAGAGCGGAGGGAGAGGGCATGACCAAACGGGGGGGAGTGGGGGAGTGGCGAGGGGGCCCGTCGGGGCACGAATGTATGTAAACATATAAATACAAATAATTATGAATATATATATATATATATATATATATAGATCACGAGTTTTTCAAGACTACGCATGATATATAAGTATGTACCTTTAACAATAATACATATGTATATATATATATATGTGTATATGTGATATCATGATGCACTACATGTATCTATACGTATGTGTACATATTCGGCTACGAAGTGCTCAGCTGCTGGGCCCTGATACCTCAGCTACCTCTGAGCCTCAGCAGCCCAAAAGCAAAAGCCAGCTCTTAGTCCTTTGAAACCCAGGTCCAGAGTCTCGTGCTTTGAAGCACGCTTGAGCAGCAGTTGTGCATACGATGTCTTCAGGCACGCACCCTCCGTTAATTTGTTGGTCTAAACAACTGGTGATCAACTCCTAAACCCTTCGAAAAAGACGGCACTCCCGCCCGTGCGGGCGGCTCATTGGCATGTGCTGTGGTCCAGTCTTCCATGCTAGAGTAGACTCTACACAGAAAGCCCCTATCTGCATGATCGCCCGAAGCCTCACAACTCCAAAGGAGATGCATGGACTGCGATGCCTGAAGATTCAAGCCTACGGCCGAACATCCGAAGGACTGGCAGACGGGACAGACTTTGAGGAGCCCAAGATTGCCCATCGACCTGGGTGAACCTGAAACCTCCTATTCTCAACCTCAAACTCTTCGATCACCCTCTGATGCATTTTTCCGTCGTCACATCCCGCAGAAACTCTCTAAACGCCACATACCCCTAAACTCCTACAACCATCGATCCCGCGCCTTGGCCTTCATTTCAAGGCCTCCTGGTGCGCTGCTGAAGCATAGTTGGTAGGGCTCAAGGGGGAGCTTCCACGAATGCACATTCGAAGGTCCTTCCCATCAAACAAAGCAGATGGCATCGGATGACGATGATGATGATGAAAATGATCGGGAAGGAGGAAGAGGAGGCTTATGATACTGATCATGCTGATGATGGTGATGAGGATGATGACCATGACCAGCATCAATCATGTCGGCGTTCATGATGGTAATCATGATGGAAATGACGATGAAGATCACGATGACGACGATGACGATTAATAGGAAGGAACCCCGGGTGTCGATGGTGATGACTTTGAGGCTGAAGGATGATCAATCTAGGCAAGATCTGAGAATGCAGATGTTGCTGCTGGGCATGACAACACTGATGATGTCGTGCAAGAAGAGGCGAAGTGGAAGGATGACGAGAAGAGAGAGAAGGATGAGCCCTGCCAGACGAAACAAGTCGCAGGCGAGCCAACTGCTACGGCCAAGGTGCTTGAAACAACATGCCATCGAGCGCCATGTTGGCGTGGATCGTCTCGTGGTCTGGAGGCCGTGTTGGCACCATCGTCGTCGTCGTGGATCGTAGCGTTGAGTTCGCCTGCACATGTGGAAAGTAGTGTACAGACAGTGTAAACATGCTCTCGGTGATGCATCCGTAGCACGTAAGTCTCTGGGTGAATGTTGCCTAACAACATAATCCCAAAAATCAAGAACCCGATCACAAACATAGAAACTTCAGCTCGATCTCCACACACACGAGAAACTCGCAAAAGCCAAGATCGAAGCTCGTAGTTTCTGAAAGCCTAAGCCGAGCTTGTGTTTAGGGTTTAGGGTTCTGAATTTTGCCCACGGAAGTGAGATTCGGGATGAGGTTCCAAGTGGCCAGTTCAAAGCTTAGGGTTTCTGGCAACTGCGGAGCATGGTTTACTTAGAGGATCATGGGACTTAGTAAGTAGGTTATAATTGGGGTTATAAGTCCCCTAAGTGGGGTTATCCTAATTATAACCTACTTATAACCTTACTTACTAAGTCCCATGAGCCTTCAAGTACGCATGAGCAATCTTCTGTGAGGAACCTGATGCCGACCCGTTTCTTCGAATTAGCCTGGCCCGAACTCCTCCTGGCCCGAACTCCTCGGCGCAAGGCACAATGTCGACATTTTACAGACCACTGATGAAACCCCGAACACGGACCGAATCCCAAAGTCGATAAGGCTTTCGAAGGGGCGGACTGAGATTTGAAGGTTTACTATAGGGTTTAGGCATTAGCTATAGGGATCAAAATTGAGTTCGGGTCTGAAAACGTGGAAACGTCAGATTGGGGAAGTGAGCTGTGGGTCCCACCAGCAGGGTTAACTTACTGAGCACCCTCTATTGAATATTGCCTGCCACACAGCTGCGTCGGACGTACATGTCCGACATGTCCTCCGAATCCTCCGGATCGAAGGGGCCAGAGCCTCAGCATGTCGAGTACGCGACTTCGGAGACTCACAGACTCCAGTATCCCTGAATCAAGCGTCCTGCAACGTCGTTCAATGATGCTCAACGCCGAACCCCTGAAAATGACAAGTTTGGAAGCAAACGAAGACGACGCTCAATACTGCAGCTACTGCTGCTACTCCTCCTCCTCCTCCTCCTCCTCCTCTTACTTCTGCTACTGCTTTCTCGAACCCGAGGAGGCGGAGTAGAATCGCCTCAGGCCTTCCTCGCCGGCCCTAATCCGAATTAGTTGTTGGGGGGTGGGAGCCTTGTTTCGGCTGTTGAGGGAGGGGGGCCTGCAACCTAAGCCGAGGCAGTACAAGATAAGCCAAAGGATGTTGGAGTCTCCGGAGACATATGATGGGCTTAAAGGATTCAAGTCGTCATTGGTTTAACTCCAAACAGCTCTATTTACCGGTAGCCTTGTTGCGCTACGTACGCGTCCGTAAGAATGACGTCCTAGAGACAGCATCCGAAGCTTCGAAACACCGGCTGTCGCAGTAATCCGTTTTGGTATATACTGACGTCCTAGAGACAGCATCCGAAGCTTGGAAACACCGGCTGTCGCAGTAATCCGTTTTGGTATATACATAGACATATACTTATAGACATATACACTCATACACACACATACCTAGAGAAATATACGTCAATACATCCACGATCATGCGCATACGCATATAACATGCCGCTCTCTCTCTCTCTCTCTCTCGATCTCTCGCTCTCTCTATTACTATATATATATATATAACTATGCATATATATATATATATATATATATATGCATACACAGACATAAACATACATACACAACGCATACATATACAAACACATGCACGCAGACGTAAACATAGACAAAGACGTCTATACCTATATTATATATATATATACACATACATACATCAATGTACCTATTTACTTGCATTCACATATACTTACATGCATACATACATACATGCATAAGGATGGACGTGTAGGTATACATGCATACGTGCAAGCCACACACATTCATAGATACATGCATGCCTGTATGCTTGCATCCATTTGAAAATATATCAATATATACATGCATACATACACTACACATGCATACATGCATGCACATATGCACATGAGTGGTTTTAGAACACGTACGTACACGTGGCCCACTAGCGCAAAGCAAACAAAGTACATTAAATCTCAAATCTGCAGCCGCGTAACCTATACATTGCACCTCAAGCATAGGCCCGACTCTACACGCTCATTTTAAGTTCTCACTTCCAAAGACACTCATCGCAAACCTGGCACATTAACAGAAGAGAGCGACATAGGCAGGCATAGACCCCTTTTTTTCCATTCAGCTTAGCTTAACGCAAGTATACCTCA
This sequence comes from Symbiodinium sp. CCMP2592, assembly GCA_905221615.1. Taxonomy (NCBI): domain Eukaryota; class Dinophyceae; order Suessiales; family Symbiodiniaceae; genus Symbiodinium; species Symbiodinium sp. CCMP2592. The sequence continues at coordinate 1,199,317 of CAJNDT010000635.1, read as the reverse complement.
ACCCAAAAAGATAGGGGGCCCGGATACCTCTACCCTGACTCCTGAACCCTTTCACCCCTATCCCGATAGATTGGCAACAGAAAGACTTTGTAAGTGATGTGGTTCTACCTACACCCTAAACTTCCGTAAAGCCTATGGACATGATAACGATGGGATTTGCAAAATGAGCGACGCAGCAGGGAAGGCTCTTAACCCCAAACCCTCAATACGCAGGACAAGCCCTGAAACCCTGAGGCCGTGAACCTAAAATTTGACCCTCTCAAGACCTGCATGGGAGTTTCCGAAACTGTGGGACGCACATATAGTACACTACAAGTCATTAGTAAGATCCTTCGGATCCCCAAATGAGGTACAACTAATTGTCGGAAAACTCCTACATGGCAGCACGGCAACCAATCGCCGCCCCATCTCCAGGCGACCCGTCCGGCCGCCATGTCAACCCTCCTAGACAAGACTTGCGCTCAGGGGTTCGCAGGGGTTGGGGTTGAATGGCTTGCAGCTCAGAAGTAGGCTGATGTTAGTGATATTGCCATCACTCTATATGATTGTGAATACTCTTGGCTCAGTGGTAGTGGTGGTGGTGGTGGTTGTGGCCGTAGCAGCAATGGCAAGAGGCGCATCTGTCCTCGCTCAGCACACCGGCGAACTCGCATGCTGCGGAAAGACTCCAAGGACTCAAGCGACTCCGAGAACTCAATGCCTCGATCATGGTTTGGAGCTCGGTAAGAGTCTATAATAGGGCTACTATTACGGTCCTATTATAACTATAGTATGCATATTATTCAACCATTACTGAGTGGGGGCCGTACCCAGTTTCGGGTTTAGTGTTAGTTCGAGGCTTGCAAGCAGAGGTCTGGACCAGTTCGCGCCTGTTTGTTGGGCTTTCACATTCCGTTAGAAAACTTGGCGGACTTCTGAACCCCTCCTAAAAGTTAAACTTTTCGCCTCCTTATTATAGTTCATATAGAAACCCAAAAAGTTAAAGTCTAAAGAGCCAACCAGAAGAACGCCAAGAAAAGGCAGGTTGCTGAGGGTTGGCCTGGAGCATAAGGTTTGGGGCAGACGGGCATCGCTGAGTAATTTGGTGACTACCCAACATAACCAGCAGCTGCTGCAAAACCCTAAACCCTTACCCCTTAGCCCTAAATCCTAAACCCTAAGCTCTAAACCCTAAAGGGTCCCCGAGTCGATCCGCGGCAGCCGAGTCGCGATTAAAAGACGGCAGTCGGGGTAAATCTGGCATGGCCCTTTCAAGTCGCGAAGCACTCTGCGGTCCTGATGAGAGGCAACCGGGCCAATCATTGCATTTTTCTGCTGAACCTGATAATTATCCGGAGCCTACTTGCGGATGCCGCCAACATAAGGTACCAAACCTATAGTTGTTGTAAACCACTGCACACACGCACTGTTGTATATGTCCGTCCAAGTGATAACAAGCAGCTTGTACCATGCGGTAACTACGCACCTTTTCCTGTTAGAGCACTTGTGCCACAACGCCGTACACACAACATGCTACTTCACACGTGCACAAATTACACCCCCCTCGCCGAAGCGTCAGTCTGAGGCGCAAACATGCACGGAAGCTTGGTGCTGTGTGGCCTGCCGTAAAGGCGGCTGGATTGTGGCTCGGGGCTCAAAGGCTTTCTACTACCGTAAAGCGGAAGATACGGAAGCAGATTAATTCTTTTAGCGCGCAGTTTAAAGTCGCGACATGCATTATAAAATGGCGACGATCCAGCAAGCCTTGAATGATGGCGTGGATACAAGTCGCAAGACATGTGCAGCATGGGACGAATACATCATCCACTGGAGCTGCTGACGAATCCCCTCGAGGTCCAAAGACCTGGTGTCGGAGTTGTCACAAAGTGACTGCCAGATGATGCAAGATGAACTTTTTCTGGTCTTAAGGAAATTCGGCCACCTCTAAGAGGGGCTGTATTTCGGAGTACCGGTTAACGTGACGGAACCACGAAATGTGGGTCAGGTACTTAGTACCATCCCCGGGAACCGGAGGAGCGGCCATAGGGGTGGGATCCTCGCTGGTAGCCGCGATCCCATCCCTGCTCCTGGTAGCGCTGCTGCTCTGCTCTGCGGGCATCAGCTTTGGCTTGCGCGATGCGAGAGCGTTCAGCGTTGCGCTGTCGCTCTTCGTATGCACGGCGTGCAATTCCGACCTGTTCCGCGAATTTCTCACGGAGCCACTCAGTCCAGTCCTCAGCAGAATAGCCGAGTCTTGGATCAACATAGAGTGCCTCTTCTGAGAAAGTAACAATCATCTTCACGATTTTGTGCTGGAGGAAAACATCTACGAATTTACGCAAACTGTATGCCCCTCCCAGCCACATGATGCAAAACGGATCGTCACTCACTGCGGAGATCAGGCCTGCCCTAAGGGCGGCTGGATTGCAGTCGTGCAGGTAGAGCAACCGAGCGATCTCCTGGTTCCGTGGCCCTTCGGAGCTTCCACCATAGGTCCCGACAGCTAACTGTCGTTGCTCCTTTGAACGGCCATGGTTCGGCAAGGCAGCATGCGTAAGCACGTCTTCGATGGCCAGAAACTCTCGATCGTACCCATTGCCGATGGAACTCATTGTGTAGTCCACATCGTTATCGAACCGGTGTACGATGCTTGTGTAGCCTCCTTTTGTAGCCATCTTGAGCTGCTGCCGGGCTTTGTCCAGCGCCTCTGCATCGAGCGATGTCGTTCCCCGCTGTGTTGAAGAATCTCTGGTCATTTCATGAATGACCTCCTCCGGTGTAAGCTGGGAACGTGGCTTGCCCGCAGCGGCGGCGGCTGCCTCTTCAGCGAACCAACGAGCTGAACGCGCTTTCTTGCGTGCGTTCTGCTGAGAAGGTTTCACGATGTGCACGCCACAGCTCAAGCATATCATCTGTCCCACAAGGTGTTGAGTACCGCAGTGGGGACATGCCCTGTGGCGGCCACCCGTAACGGGGGCTGGAGGGAGAGCCAAAGGAGTCGATTCCGGCTGAGGCGGTGCCTGCCCGAACATCGGCTCGATCTTAATCTCCTCCTCCTTTTTCACATCTCCTTCTTCAGGCTCGATTTCGATCTCGACTTCAACGTGATCTTCCGGCTCGAGGAAACGGACACGCTTTCTGGACTCAGTCGGTGCCTCCGGTGGAGAAGCACCCCCCTGGTCCAATGTTGTGGTTTCCTCCGGAAGGAAGTCGGATGCTGTGGCGTCGTTGAGTGCAAGAGGTTCTGGCGATGATGCTGGTGGTGCCACCTCAACCTCAACTTCGACCATAGGCTCGTCTGCTGTTGCAGACGCTGTTGTCTCGACCTCTTCATGGCCACCACTAAGTGGGGCTGAAGGTTCCTCCGGTACATCGGGGAACTGTTCCGGCTCAGCTGCTCCAGGATCGACAATGGGATCCTGGGCAGTCTCCGGGATGATGGTGTCCTCTTCCTCGCTGGACTGACGCGACCACAGAATGATGCCTTTGATCGTGTCCCTGATGTAGAGCACACAAGATCCTGGCACTGGGTCGCGCGTGAGTATGCCTTCGGAAGTTGTTTCAAACAGGTAGGCATAGCGGTTCACCTCCTGAGTGTCAAGAACAACTTCATAAGGAAGGTTTGCTCGGCTGCCAGCTTTATTCTCAAGCTCGCTCAGCGTGGCCTTCGCGAAGTAGTTGTGAAACTTCCCGCTCCGGTTGAAGCCAGCTGTGAAGCCAGTAGAGAGAATATTGAAAGCTGAATCATGCGTGGTTCGATGATACAAGCGTGGGGGAAACTCCCCAAGAGCAAGGAATGGCCTGCCTTGATAGGCGGCTGTAGGACCAAGCTCCTCACGCGTCTCGTTCGTGAACCAATGCAGAGCAATCGAGGAATCAGTCACCTGATCTTTGATGCGTTCACTGTGACCGTGTGACGCACAAATCCACGACGGCCAAATGTCCGTCTCGATGAAGTCAGCACGTGGATCGGTGGGGAGGCCTGCCAAGTTGAACCTCGATTTGTTATCGTAGGCGACTATGGACAAGATACCTCGAGTTCCCAGATCCACACGGTGCTTCTTCCACATGTGCTGAATGAGGTCTTGGATGCGTACCCATTTGCCTCGCCGTGAGCTGAGCTTCACGTTCGACCCTCGGACAGCACCTGTGAGGTAGCGCTCAACATAGGGTTTGAGGCCTAACTCAGGGAGGTGGTCCTTCGGGATCGAATCGGGGAGGATCTGGACGATCTCGCTCCCCTCAGGATCCTCCGGACACACATCTTCATCGACGAAGCCACACATCTCCATCAGGTCCAAGTCGTCTTGGAATTTCACCCCGATGTAGTCGTGTGGGCGAGCCCTTAAAAGGCCGCTGGAAGGGTCCCGGTCCTTCTTGGTCATGCCCTCTTTAGCAGCAGACAGAGTACGGTGTGACTCAGTGCGATAAGGGATGGCCTCGATGACATCGTCAAAGGACACCTCCGGTACGTCGCGAGATGATGCACTGCCAGATAGGCCACCACTACGTGGGGCTGGATCCTTTCGCTCAGCACGGGCACGTGCTTCCGCCTGCTCTTTTGCACGCTTTTGCGCCTGTTCGCGAGCTGTGGCCCATTCCCAATTCAGGACATCCTGAGGTACCTCACGCATTCCAGTGACCGGGAGATCAGGTGGAGGAACATAAGGGGATTCCCATGGGTCAGGGCATTCATTTGCAGCTTCGCGAATCTCGGCCTGCCTTAAAAGGCGGCGGGAGAGCTGGGACCGATACAGCGCCTTGTCGAAGACATACTGCATGGAATATACCCGCGTTCCTTCTGGGTCGAAGGGGAAACGGCGGGCCAGCTCATCCAGCGTCTCTGAGGGCATCTTTGCGAATAAGTGGTCAGCTTGACACACTTTAATCCGCTGCACGATAACAGAGGCCAAGGCTGCGCGATGCGTAGAGTCCTCGCGGAAGTGGTAGTGGTCGTGCTTTGGGATCTGGCATACGCTTTCTTTGAGCGAAGCGGTGTATAACCCCCTGCTCCTTGCGTATCCGAGGAATTTTCGGATAGCTGTTCTGTATTCCGCTGGCAGCCCATAGTCCAGTGGGTCGGCATCCGAGAGGATTTGTATCGACCCAACTGTTGGCCTGCCCTGAAGGGCGGCTAGACGGCCGATTTCACCGCACACACGTGCGGCAATGTCCGCCCAGATCCCTTCCGCGGCAACGCCTTCAGGACCAATCTGCCAGTGTGGCGTTCCTGGGTCGACGAAGACACCTCTGCGACCGCACAGTTCGTTGCCCATCCACACAACAACGATATCGACCTCGAGATGCAAGGGATTTAACGATTCGTTGATGATCTGCGGCAAGAGAGTGTGAACTGCCTCAACGATCGAGTGGAGGTTGCCTCCCCAAATCGCCTTTTGCCGGACATTCGTGTATTGCTGAAGGATATGACCAGGCCCCGTCAGAGCTTTAAAGTCTTCCGCCATCTCAACGAATGTTCTCGCCCCAGCCTTGAAGATGAGGGTAGAGTCGGAAACAATGATGCAGGCTTTTTCTCGGCCACGGCTATCGCCGGGCTGGAAACGCGACAACCCCTCGTCGTTGATCCGTGCCACCTTAGGGAGGGCCTTATAGCCATGATCAACATCTCCCAGACACGTAGACAAAGCGGTTTGCGCGATTGCGCCTGTGTAGAGCTGTTTCACGCTCTCTTCCCAGTCACGGTCTGGGTTTAGTCCGAGCTCGTGTCCGAAGACACCGGCCCACATATGGTAGTGAGCCCACTCCCGCTTGATTGAGTCACCCGATGCGGCAATCGTCGCTGGCGCCGACGGCTTGTTCTCGCCTTCTGCTCGCACTCGGGGATCACTAATCATCTCTTGCGTGCTCTGATGAGCCGCTGCACAGGGGCAGGCAAGCACCTTCCTAAAGTTCGCAAGATTAGCAAGATGTGAAGATGTGAAATCCTCTAAATCATCATGATCTGCGACTTCGTGCTTGTAAGATGCCTTAGCGATCAAATGCTGGTTTCCTGAGCGGAAGCTTTCCTTAGCACAGTTCGCAAGTGGCAATGCCTGGAGCCCTGCGCACACCAGATATGCGTTTTCAAGTCGTGCAACTTCGGCATTAATTCCGTCGAACATGAACTCGTCGACGGGCCCACACAAGAGAACACAGAAGTTACTGGAAAACAAGTGAGCCAATTCAACAATCTCAACAAGACTCCTTTGTAACCTCCTCAAGTCACCTTTAGAGAGCGATGTCATCACCACCGTGACAAACGAAAGTGAAGTGATAATGACCGCCCCCCCCTCATCGCGAACAGTAGTGATGAGGCGGGTCAAAGGCAACCATTGTGATGGAGTTTCATGGCGAACCGCAATCCACCACCGTTCGAGTCCCAGACCCCCCTGATCGGTGCATGCAATTGGCCTCGGCGAAAGCCGGGCTGGAGCAGCGACCGCAGCTGGTTGGGGCAGCCTGAATTTCAATATCTCCAATTGTTCTCTTACTTCGTTGTTAATACTACCTACCTGGGAAGAAGTGAAAGCGATCAATCCAAAACGGGTGCCCTTCCAGGGCATCACGCAGTGGTGTAAGTCGGGGGCAAAGTACAACGGAGAGTGCTTTGTGTTGTGAGTTCCACCAGTAACAACGCTTCCATTGTCCTTAGTCTGGGTGGCCGGAGCTTGACCCGGCATCCCTTCAACCCACAACAAGCCTCCCGAAAAATCCCCGAAACTAATCGCGAAGTTCTCGCTTCCCTTAAGGTTCCGTGAATCCGCATGCAACAAGGATTTGGCGTCACGATTCACCGCGATCGAAGTCCATGTGAAGTCGCGACGTGCATGTTTGCTGATCCACTCGTTCATGTATCTACACGCCAAAGGGTACCGTTTGGTGATGTTGGTAATCCCTTGCATTCCACTGAACGAAAAGAAACCCCAATTGTGGTAATACGAATTGTCATTCGTGGTAAGACGAGACTTGCGTCTCTTGCTCACCTTCACTGGAAATTGTGATGCAACTGATTGCAAACCCTCAAAACTAAAATCCTTAGCCTGAAGTAGAACCTCAGCAGTGGCTTCAAGATCTGGCCGGCCATGACTGGCGGCTGCAATCTGAGGTTTCGCAACCAAATGACTGTCTGAGTCCTTGCCACCTTTGTTGGCAACAGTGGGGCACAGATTGTGGTTGATCAACCTGAGAGCGTGAAGCCACTTAGTCTTCTCGGCGAAGGGTTTTGTAAAGATATCGGCAACCTGTTCGAGCGTATCAACATTGACCATATCGAAATGTTCCACCTCGAACTGCTGCTTCAACCATCCAAAACTGATGTTCTGAGTGCGATCAGTGTGTCGCATCTTTTCACTGTCACCTTTGTGAACGATCGTGATCGTCGCTTGGTTGTCCTCAAGGAACTGAACGCGAAACTTGTCGCTCAAGCCCACATTCAAACCCTGAAGATTGGCTACCGATCGCCCACCTGGGATTCCCCCGTACCTGATCTCATCAAGTTCGGGGTCAACTCTTGCTAGAACACCATCGATCTTGATGGGTGGAGGTCTCTTTGGCCTAACCTGATGGTTGGCTGAATTGATCTCAACCTGTTGCCATAGGAAAATCCAAAGGCTGAGGCTGGGCAATCCCTGAGCGCGAACACCATGGTTAGCACTGATGACCTCGCTTTCTGTGCTTGACATCGTGATACTGGTCTGCTTCTTGGAAAAGGCATTCAATGGGTAGTAGGTGTTTGGCCCCACGAGATACAGTGCACAGCCCGAGGTTGATTTGCGATCATGTTCCCCAGACCAATCTGCATCACAGAACAGCCAAAGTTTACACTCACTGATGCGATCTCCAATAAATCCCTGCATCCGAACATCAAGTGAAGAGTTGATGTAGCAGACAAGCCTGTGAAGTGCTGCATCGCAGTCCCTGCTCCACTTCGTCACCCTGCTGGCGAGGCTTTGAGTAGCCCGCAGGAGATCCCATCGTGCCATCCTAGCGGCAAATAGGATTTTCATGAGAACCTTGCTAGCAATTGGTTGGAGGCGCCCAGATGGCTCTTCCCCCTCGGTAGGCTTAGCAATTCTGTTCTCTGAAAACGGAGTTGGAACGTTGGTAAGGGACTGCTTCGAGACCTTAGCGAGATCACAGTACCTGTCCACACAAGAAATCAGGAAGTCTTTCATGTCGTATGTCATAACGTTCACGGGCTTATCCATTGAAGGAATAGCGTCTTTGCAAATCGTGTCTGTTCCCTTGAACTTCTGTTCCTTGGCTTCCCTTTTGGCCTCGGCCTTAGATCTAGACGGCTTGCCTTTGGCGGCAGCTAGAGCGTGTCTGATCTTTTCGGCATCGTGACCTGGTAACGGGAACAAGGATCGGCCGGTCCACCACTCCTCGCGCTTAAGGTTGGGGTCAAGGTTGACATCGTGTTCCTCAATCGGGCCTTCATCGAAAGCGGTTACCCGGGTTGTTGATAAGTTTGGGAAAACCTCAATATCCCTGTTGGTGGGAACATACAACCTCTTCCTAGGATACACGTGATGACGAACAACTGCACCAAGCTCGGTGTCGACTTCCCAGAAGTCTTCTCGAACTTGTGGCCTCGGGTCACCCCGGGCTGGAGCAGCCGTCTTCTTGTCGAACACGTATGCAAACGGATGTGCGGACCTGGGAAGTTGTACCTGGGTTTTCTCAAAATGATTACAACCAAAGTACCTACCAAAAGGCTCAGGAGGATCCATGTCGATGACACTCTCAACTGTCGCCCATCCCTTAGCGAGATTCTTAGTTGGCCCAGCCATCTTGAAATCATCAACATAGATGACCAACAGAAGGTCAAGTTCGGCGTGATAGAAAATGGACTGCCAGATCTCGGGCAAAACCGGGGTCCACCCTACGGTCTTCAACTGGTCTTCACAGTGTTTTTCCCAGATTCCGCCAGAATCCGGGTGTCCGTAGAGGGCTAACATCAAAGGTACGACTGGGTCGGAAAACCCTCGCCATTCCTTAGGCCACCGGTTGCGCGGAAGTCTGACCCAAGTTTCTACCCCTTTAAATAATGCTTGCGTGTAAGCCTGCTTCGCGTCAGCTTGTTGCTTCGAGTACCCTGGCTGGCTACCGAAGACGTCGATGACTTTAGCGGCCTCCATTGAAGCGGGGCTGGATCCGAGTTCAGAGAAGATCGCATGATCGTTGTGTTCATCTGAAACCCGACTCCCCTGGAATACGCTACGTCCCTTCCACTTCCTGTCAGGGTGTCCTTCTGGAAGTTCGTCGCCCTTGATGCTGCAGATTTCGAAGATTCTTCCGAAGTGGGTTTTGATGCCTTTCCTGATTGCCTCAGCGGAAACATCGCGAAACTCACGAACCTTCGAATGCAACCAACAAGATTTATCGACTAGCTTCTGCCACTCTTTGTCCATGGCTTGCTTGGCTGCTGGGGTGCGATCAATCTCAGCTTGGTTGACGACCCTGGCTACCAATGCATACTCAAGAGCAGAAAGTTCCCCTAACTTTTCCCAGTAGAGGGTTGCCATCCTGACACGATGAGGCTCGTTCTGACAAGTCATCACGGGCATAGCTGGAGAAGCGTCCCTTTCTGCCTCTGCTCGGGCTGCTTCCTCGCGACGGCATTTAGACTGATACCTTTCGATGTCAGCCTCGCGCTGATTGCGGGACATCATGTGCCACTCCTCGCTAGAGGTGTCTGGCGGTCGCTTCGAGCCCTTCTTGTTTCGAACAAGTCTGATCCCATCCCAGTTGTATCCTTCAGGCACAGGTTTGCCGTCGGGCATGGTGTAGGGATCATGTCTCTTTGGAGGCGGTTTCGGTTTGGAGCTATCTGACGGTTTGTCAGTTGATGATCCACGGCCATCCCCTTCCGGGGGGCTAGAACCACTACCTGACTTCCCATCAGCCTCAGGGAGTTTGTCCTCATCAAGAACAGAGATGGGTTCGGAAGCTCTCCGCCTAAGCTTATCAAGCTCTCCCTCGACGTCTCTGCCCTCTGGGTTCCAAGGGTCAAGTTCCTTAGGACCAAAGATGTCGTCGATACCACCTGAAGGAGGAAGTGTAGTCTCCTTAGCTGGGAAAACACAGTCTTGATCCTGAAGCTTGGGTGGATCACACCCCTGATCCTCGGAAACCGCGAGAGGAAAAACCATATCCCCTATCGGAAGTTCCATGCGCTTGACCCGAATGATTCTCAGGTCGTCATTGTCAATTGCATCTTGGCTACCCTTTAAGGGAGCTACGAGGTATTCCTGTCTCCAAATGAAGCCAGGTTGAATGTGGTATCCTAAGAAGATACCGTCTTCGGCCTTTGGGTCGAACTTAGATGCATTTGTGATGTTCTCTTTGGGATTGTTCCAGTAGAGAACCTTGGCACCAAAAGGAATGAGCTTACCGCTAAACCCTTCACCGAACCTTTCGTCCCATGGGATCTTCGCGGTGTCCATCCTTTTGGACAAGTTTAGAGCCATAGTGTGATGTTGAGCAGCTAAGGGCCAGAGATTCGTTGGAAGTCCTGCCTGCAGCAAGTTCGCCCGTGTGCCCTCGAGCACAGTTCGAATCTCTCTCTCAACAACAGACTTGCTTTCATCGACGTAAGGTCGTGAGGTGTTGTGACGAACTTTGTATTTTCCAGTAGCATTCTTGAGTTCGGGGGCGTTGTCAGAGTAAATGATACCTGGTTCGTCATCTACAGCGAAGTAGTGCAACAGGCAATCATAAACCTCTTCCGACTCCTTCGTACCTGCAGGGTACACATAACGAAAGTTAGTGAACACGTCCTTAACCACAAGAGCAACTTTCTCACCCTCGATCCCAAAATCACGCAAGTCCTTGGTCACAATGTGATCAATCGTCACGTGGTCTCCGAACTTCTTCGAAAAGATAGTGGAGCTCCCCCCTCGCTTTCTGGCATGTGGCGCTAGCATTTTGGCCTTTTGGCATACCTTGCAGAAAGGGTTCTTAGGACGGTGGGTGAACTTGTGTTCCGGGCTATTGGCCTGCAGCTTGAGCTGGGCTGAACGTTTTTCGTCCTTTAGGTCAGCTTCAGCTTCTCTTTCGCTGTCAGGCTCCGGCTCGGGGTCATCAACAGGTCTTTTAAAGATCGTTACACTGAGAATGCAGGCATCAGAGGGGAGCTTGGCTACCCGATTGTCCAACGTCCTTACATCCACGTCTTTTTCGATCTCCTGCCATTTCTTGACATAAGTCCAAGTACTCCGGATGACGTGCTTTGGAAACCTTGTAGCAGGCGTTCTAAAGGTTTTGGGAAAGTGCCCCACGATCATCTGTGGAAAGGAAGGATGCGAAACCCAACCTGGTTTGTTCAAGTACTCCGCCTTTATGCCTAACGGAGCAGCCTCTTTCAGTGCTTTTTCGATCCTGGGGTCGAGGCCACTGCCCGAGGATTGGCTCGGATTCTGCTGCATTGGCGTGCCTTATTAGGCCGCTGAACGGGGAAAACCCGATGTTGCCTGGATGACTGGCGAATGAGCCGCTTTCTCATCCTTGGCGGGAACGGCGATTGTACCATCCCCAATTACCGGGACTCGCCCGCGCAGCTTGCAGTAAAGTTTCCGGCCTTCGGGTGTCACGAAGTAAGGCGTCTTCCCTGCGTACCAATGGAAATCGAAGCCCTCATCCATGCATCTCCTACCAACAGAGCACACCGGCGGCGTTGAATCTAGCACGTAGCATTCGAGGATTTTGTTGATTTCAGGGACCTCTAGCTTAACGGCTTCGTTACCTTTTACCGGCCCGTTGGCGGTGATCAAAGAAACAGGACGTGAGGCAGGTTCAATAGGTACGTCGGGGAAGTGAGTTCTGCAGTCCGACTTGCTGATGAGGTCCTCTTCACTTCCGGTATCCGCTAGGAATTCTAAGCCGGGGACCAGGCCTGCACATGACGGACGTGCAAGTCGCTCGCACTCCTCGCAGAGGAAGCCTTCCTCCATGCATTCATACCCGCATCCCGCAGGCGTGTCGTGAGTCATGCATTCGATCATGGTGGCAAACTGCTTTGCCCACACAAGAGCCCTTTTCAGATCCTTAGGATTCGAGCGTGGACATGCCTCGACAGTGGGATAGACTTCATCATAAACCCTGGGAAGGTAGGCATGCTTTCTCTGCTTTCCTTCCGGTTCGATGGCAATCATTTCTACGGTGCTGTCAAAACTCACCTTAGGGAGTTCTTGCATGTAGAAGATCGTCTTACCTACCCATGTGCTGCCGGGTCCTTTGGTTGGGGTCTTCATCCAGTTGTAGATCTTGTTTCCCACGAAAGGGGAGACCGGCAAAACCTGCTCGAGTTTAGCTTGGCTCCTAAGCTTCTTGGGGTTCACTGGACATGAATTGTCAGGAACATACCAATCCGTTCGGTACTTCTTGTGGTGGCGGATGATTTTGTTGCCGGTGAAGTCTACCTCCCAGTAGTCCTCGTCATGTGACGCTGCCATAGCGAGCTTTGGCGAGATCTCAAGATCCGCTGTATTCTCGAACGCGATGGCGCATGCGGCCGTCTTTGGGGCCTTGTCACTTGACTTAGCCCTGGGACTTCTCCCTCTGCGCGGAGCAGGAGAGTTGGCCCTGGGTGACCCTGGCTTTGGAGCTGCCGGGGCTGCTTCGGACTTAGGTGCTGGAGCCGAGGGCTTCTCTATGTCCTTATGCTGGAACCGACATTTATCACCCTTGTTGCAGTTGCCTTCTTTCCAGAACTTACATGTCACGTTGATTTTCTTCTTGGGTTTGTCGCCTTTGGGGGACAATGATCTCTTCTTGTGAAGGAAAGGGCAGTTATTGCCTCGCTTGCAAGTTCCTTTGAGGTAATCATAGCATACTCCCTTTGGGCTAGGTGTCCTAGGCTTGCTGGGAGACTGGGATCTACCTTTGCTGGGTGATCTTGGCCTTGGGCTCTGCGATCTGCCACGGCCTCCTCTTGAAGAGGGGCTGGAAGTTCGGCCCGGAGACTTTGAGGCAGGGGCACCGTACTTATCTCCGTGAGATCTTGCGATGCGGTCACGGTTCTTGCGTTTGCGCTCTCGGGTCAAAAGATCCTTAAGTGACTTCACAAGAAACTTGTACGTGTGCTGATCCGTGCCCTCTGATGCCCTGTCATAAATCTCAAGATCGTACTTTAGTCTCTTGGACTGCCTGAGTTCACGAAGGAAAATGTCTCTTAGGGTCGTTTCGTCCGGTGTGTGGCTGAGCCCAGACATGACAGATTCCCAGTTGCTAATGAACACTGAAAGGTCGTCATTGATTAACCTTACTTTCAGCAGGTCCTCCACGGAGTACAGTGATCCAACCTCCTCGTTCGTCTTGAAGTACTGATCGAAGAGGTAGAGCACCTGTCGTCCTCGTACCGCCCTGAATTTCGCCGCTTCTGTCTCCTTAAAAATGAGGATCTCTCGGGAGAGTTCTCCCCTAGCGACTTTGGTGAGTGCAGCAAGAAGTTTCGTGTCAAGGGTGAGGAATTTCTCGGGGTCTCGAAGGGATTCCTGCGATGCGTCTTTGTCGTAGGCCTTCATCACCCATTTAAACGCCTCATCAGGTTAATCTGATGCTGCCCTGACCGCTTCCCTAGCTGCCGTTTTCCACGAACGATACGACTCTGGACTTGGAAACTCCGGAAGGCTGATAGACTCTGCTTCTTTCACTTTGGGTTTGTCAGCATCGGTTTTGCTCTCACCCCTTATGTTTCTTAGGCTTTGAAGAATTGCCATTTGGGTCTCTAGGAGACCTGTGTTGAAAGCATCCGTCCCTGGCGTGCCGGAATCGGCCGCTGGAGGGGCCGCTGTTCCTGGCGCTGCCTGGGAAGGTCCTGCCTTGGGGATTGAAGATGCTGTTGCAGACGGAATGGACTGAGCATTCAAACCTCCTGGATTCATTGACTCGAACAGACATCTGGCGCCTTGGGGGATAACGTTCGGCATTGAGAACATGGGCGCTTGAGGAGCTTTGGGGACGACAGAAGGACCTGCAGGGGTACTTGGAGCAGGCACTGGCTGACTCTTTGGAGTAGCTGGATTGTACTGATCCAAGACCTTCTCTAGTGCAGTTTCCGCAGAATCCAACTTGTCCTGAAGCTCCTCATTCTGTTCCCTACATACAGCAAGGGACGCCTCATACTCTTCTTTCTGCCTGTTCCTAAACAACTCAAAGTGTGCTTGGAACTGTTCAACCATGACTTCCTGGGAATTCTCGACGTGCCGTCTCGCCTGTTCTTCGAGGTTCTGTGCAAAGCGTGATTCCGCCAAATGTTGATCCAATGCGTCTGTGATTCGGCTGTTTTGAAGTTCCGCTAACTCTTGGCGCAACCTTTGATCTTCATCATAGGAATGCGCTTGACTCAAAGTCATTTCCGACAACAGGAGCCTTTCACGATTTGCCGCCTTGAACTCGCTCTGTGCCAAGGCTGCTTGCAGTTCTGCTACCACTTCAAGGTGGTTTCGTTCTGCTCTGTGCTCCAAGTCGGCTGTGTGAATTGCGGATGCTTCTTGATAGGTCAGCATGTGTTGCCTGTGTCTTGCTTCTGCCTGATCCTCTAGTTCTCCGACTTCCAGTCTGATCTGGTTAACGTGTACTTCAACACTATACTGTGGTGCGAAGACGTTGAAGTGTTGGACTGAGGCTGGTGCCGGGAAAACTAAGCCGGGGGCG